>JAJEJO010002338.1:88452-139397 GCA_020662805.1 Glaucomys volans
GGTCACAAGCATTTTGGATAAAGGATTTCAAGCAGGGAAACAGCACTACTTTAAACTTCTTGATCTCTCATTTTCAAACAGTACCTTTGTAGATTGTTAGTAGTCCCAGGTAGCTTTCACACTCCAGGGATAATTGGAGGTAGTGAACAAAATCCTAATGTAAGAAAACTTTCAATATTTAAACTTCAAGTTTGACTTCCAGGCTTTTCTTTTTCACCTATGCTCTTCCTTCAGGCTTCCCTGACCTGCCTCAGGGACCTTGCTCACGCTCCTCCCTCTGACTGGAGCCCGCCTCCTTTCTGGTATCTGCCTCACTTATTCCAAGTTCATCCAGCCAAATGTCACCTTGTCAGGAGATCTATCCCGGGCTCTCAAAAGTGACAACCTCTCCTGCAGAATGCCACCCTTCTTATCCCTCTTCTTCTGTTTTCTTTTTAGCATTTATTACAATTGCAAAACACACAATATAGTTCACTTATCTATCCTTTTTATTCTCTATTCTTCTCCACCAGGACTAAGCTTCAGGAGGGCTGAAATGTTGACTTCTCTTGTGTCCTGCTATATCCTCAGTGCCTAGAACACAACCTGAAAAGTAGTAGGTGCCGATAAAAATAAATAAATAAATAAATAAATAAATAAATAAATAAATAAATAAATAAATACTGGGTGAATGAATGACAAATACACTCCACTGGCCTGACAGGTTCGTATTCTGCTCACTGTGTTCCTCACTGCGCCCCCATTACCTGAGGGGATATTAAGGGCTTGCTTCTGTCTGGTTCCACTTAACTCCTGCCTTCAGTTTCTATCTTCCACCTCCTTTTGGAGCTGCCTTGCAGAAGCTTAGGAGCAGGGTTAAGGCTTAAGAGGCCACCTCTCCCTAAAGTCAGGTGGCTAGGGCAGAACTATCAGGCCCAAGATGATCCAAGGAAAATGAGTGACCTGAGACAGGACACAGCTGCATGATGGGCAGAGGGGCATCAAAAGCGGCAGGAGGTCAGAGAGTTGAGAGATCACAGAGAAGTTCTGAGGGTCAGGGACCACGGACAAGAACTTGAGCGTAACTCTGTCAGTCTCATCAGCACCAGGATCTCTTTGTTCCAGTGGTGAATTAAACTTTTCAGTGAGTAATTACAGTAAATGTAGCTTTTAAATCCCATCAAATTAAATACACAGTGAAGGAGCTAAAAAGCACCTTAAGGAACTTTATCAACGTGCACAAACATCTATTAGTCAGGGTGTTTCACACGTACATCAGGTAGGAGGTGATTTCTCAGGGACAGCTTCCTTAGGATTTTTGAGCCTTATGTGGTGAAATGATGGAGAACTATGCACACACATATTGAAATGATGTCAAATTCCTGGCTGTGGCATTTTACTATAATTATGCAAAATGCAAACACCAGGAGAAAACGGGGTGATGGTTACACTTTGTTTAAAATTTCTGTGACTCTTATTATTTTGAAATAAAAATTTAAAACAAAGCTACCAAGTCTTAATTAACTGCAGTATTCTGACTAAATGAAATTTTAATTTAAAAGTAAGGAATTCTTCCCGAAGAAATGTACGTGGATCATTACCGCCCTTTCTTTTTGGCTGAAAAGCACCTAGAACATTCTAATATAATTCCAATGAATCAGACAATAAGAAATAAGTATTTATTGAACATCTTTTAGTGAATTGCTATCATGAAATATAAAGCAAACTTATGCACTGGTAGTCCACAGTGAGTTGACTGTCTGGGGAGAGAGCTTTTGTCTTAATAAGTTTGTAAACAAAAATGGCACCAGCAATATGGAGTAAAACCACCATGGCCTATCTCACCTCCACTAACTACAACTAAACATGCTAGACAAAATGTAAACAAAAGCAGACAGATGAAGGAAGAGAGTCAAAACTCAAAAAGCCACTCTTACAATGGTAGCTTCCTATTTTATCCTGCCAGTTCTTCTCCCAGGCTTGCTCCAAGGGTGAGCACTAGTATAACTATGGAACAAGAAGCAAAACCATCAGAACAAGCCCTGTTGTTATGCCCAGAAGAACTGAGAATGGTCCCAGCAAGTCAGAGACCTGAGATCTCAGAGAAAAGAGAACTGAAAAAGAAAATCCTCTAGTGCTCTGGCACAAGTGCACACACATTCCAGACTCATTCCTCAGATGCCCATGCTTGGGACTGACTCAAAGCAAGATGGCAAAGGTCTGGAGAATTGAACAGCCCAGTTCTCAGACTAAACCCGATGATGCAAGAGTGGCACAAACCCACAGCAACAGAGCAGAGGCTTTGAAACATGAACCAACATAAAAGCCCCCACCCCCAATGCTGAGATAAAACTTCCAATCTGAACCCAGTTGGGTGGATTGCCTACAAAAAATAACAACAGTGAAAGCAATATTCTCCAGGTGGTTTTAACCAGACCTGGAGTCCTCCAACATAATACCTGAAATGTCCATGAAGCATTCTAAAGAACCAAGAAAATTTAACCAGTTCCCATGGATAAAGACAGTAGACTCCAACTCCAAAGTGGCCCAGATGCTGGAATTATCAACACAAAAACTTTTAAAGCAGTTGGTATAACTGTCTCCCTGAATAAAGGTAAACACTCTTGAAACAAATGAAACACTTAACTGCTTGCGAAGTCTATGCAGGACCATTGTCAACATCAAAGATGACATATGAGTAGAGAAATAGAACACATGAAAAAGAAAGGAAACGGACAAGTTTGGGTCCTAAGCAGAAGCCTGTTTATTAGCCCATAGGCCTTTTCGTAACTTAAGAAAACCACCTGGGAATCCACTAGTCATGACAGAATGTTACCTCCTACAAAAAATTAAAACTTGGAAAAGGGGGATAAAAAGGTAAGCCCTGTGTGATCCCAGATATAATATGTATGCTGCATTTCCCAAATCAATTAAATGTTGTATTTTCTCAGTACTGCATGAGAAAGCATTCCAATGAATAGGAAGCCACCTCACAGGTCAAAGTTCCGGGTACAGTGAGCCAAGGAAAATCAGCCAATTAACAGTGGATTGTTGAGGGGGAGAAGAGGGAGGAAAAGGGAAAGACAGAACAGAATCTGGAAATAATTGCACCACCTTGAGGACGAAGGAGGGTATAATTTTTAAGGCTTAGGATCTCTAATTCTCTAATGACATCAAGGTTCCAGTGGTGTCCCTAGCAGACATAGGAGGATGCTCCATCCTAGCAGAAGAACAGGAGAGGTTCCCATGACCAAAGGCCAGCTTGTGGGTCTTTAGACCAAAGACTGCTCTGTTTGAAGGCAAATAAAGGAAATGATGATATTGCCACTGAGACACAATGTCCGTGGAGCAAAACTTCTCCTATCAACAAGTGAAAACTTATATTTGAGATGCATTTCCAAGACACGGATCTCAAGCAGGTTAAATTTTTCTTTTAAAATATGAATAAGTAAATATTTCCCACACCTACACACACAATAAATCTGTGTAAGAATTGTAACAATGCCGGGCATGGTGGCGCACGCCTGTAATCCAAGCGACTTGGGAGGCTGAGACAGGAGGATCGCGAGTTCAAAGCCAGCCTCAGCAACTTAGCGAGGCCCTGAGCAACTCAGTGAGACCCTGTCTCTATATAAAATACAAAATAGGGCTGGGGATGTGGCTCAGTGGCTGAGTGTCCCTGAGTTCAATCCCTGGTTCAAAAAAAAAAAAAAAAGAATTGTAACAATAACTATTCTGGATAAAGTGCTTATGGGTCATTTCAATTTTCACAATAATCTCTCTTTTTCTCAATTTTCTAAAGTTCCTATACCAAACATGCAATTCGTTTTTTTCAGGAAACAAAAAAAAAGGCAAAACATGTTAACAGGTTTTGAATCACTGAATTTGTTTCTTTTGTTTTGGTCAATTAAAGAGAACAAGGATGTAGGCACTATGCCCACAGCTCCGACAGAGTGTCACCAAACCCAAACTACAGACAGATGGCCTGGGAAGAGTACCTAAGAGAAAGAATACAGTATCTGGCTTGGAATCAATCCCTTATTTTAAAAATAACTTTTTTAGTTGTAGATGGACACAATACCTTTATTTTATTTATTTATTTTTTACATGGTGTTGGGGATGGAACCCAGTGCCTCCCACATACTAGGCAAGCTCTCTACTACTGAACTACAGCCCTTAGTTTCAAGAATCCAAAGGCACTTCGTTTGACCCTCTCATTGCATCTGCGGCAGGGTGACCTGGTCAGACACACTGGTCCTATTTTTATGTACCCACTTCCTGTTTTATTATAATCTTCCTATGGCGGAGACTAGGTCTTTTCATCATCATATTTGTAACCTAAATTTACCTAACTTTTAGTCCTTGGGAGGATTTTTTTTTTTCATCATTGAAATTGCCTTAAAACAAGGGTACTTCAAATATATAAAACATAAGTTCCCAGTGCTAAGCCACAATAATCCAATTCATATCATATTCAACACAAAAGTTAACTATGAAATCAGGGTTTCTTTGTTGCTGGTAAAGATAGTGAGATCTAGCCATAAGGCATGTTATGATGTATATAAGTTATAATTATTAATAATATCAGTTTTTACTCCCCGGAGATATTTAAAAACCTATTAAAATAAATGTAATCATTACCCTTCTATGACTTGAAAACAGACCTCCGAAGCCGCAGGAGAAAGGATGGAATGTATTTATTTCAAAGTTAAATTTGAAGCAAAAATCACAAGACAACAGATTGCAAATTTAAAATTAGATTCTGGTGGGAGGTCTTGGTTTCAAGCCTGTTTTTTCCCTACTGGATGCTGCACTTGAAGACAGGGGGAAAGAGCTAAGATTAAACTGAGACTAAGTTCTGAAAGTTTTTGCTAAATCGTTACAACCCATGAATAGAGTTCTGCCAAGTCACACACAAATACCCCTAACCCAAGAGACTAAACAAGAAAGTTTCGCAACAAATAAAAGATGATCTTTGATTTAGAAAAGATTATTATTTTGACTGTTTATTTGTGCTTTTTAAAGATTATCCAAAGCTGAAACAAAATATATCCTTGTTCCGAGGCTGGATCTTGAAACTAAGTTTGCCTTTTTCAAACATAATCCAATATAAAGATGATGAAACTCAGGGGTAAAAGATCCTGAGGGCAATTCACAGGGGAAAAAAAAGATTTCATAGGTACCTGCCTGGTCTTTTCCTTTTGTTTTGTTTTAAGGTTAATGCTTTTGAATGGTTGGATGGGTGTAACCCTAATCCAAGGAAGCCATTCCAAACTCTTTTTCCCATGAGCGACATACAATACAGCAATTTCAACAGTGATAAAGATGCAACTGTCCCACCACCTTTGAAGGAGTTCTACTTGGTGCAGGCTCACAGAGGCTCAAATCCACATAGGCAAACTTACCTTAAAAGGCAACAGTGGTCCCCAGCCCAACTTGCCCCAAGAGCACTGTGGCATTTAGATATTGAGGTTGGAAATGATGGGCTGGGGCTGGGGAAGGTGTCAGCACCTGCCTTGCTCGGTGGCCATCAGGGTCTCATCTGAGTCTGGGAGAATGTGCCAAAAACCTGCAGAGGAGAGGGTCGGAGGGGACAGAAAAACAGAAAGGAAATGGTCAGTCAGAAGAAAGGAAATGGGCATCTTCCATCAAGATCCTCTTCATTAACTATCCCACATCAACCTCGGGTGCAATGGAACACAAAGTTGCCCTAAAAGCCGGAAATCAAAGAATGCAACATCGAGCTACAGGTATAGAACGGCAGGCTCAGTCAGATAGATAAACAATGCCAGCATCCTCACGTTGGTGGTCATAAAGAGACCTGCACACGAAGTCACTTTACCATTTAGTCTGTCTGTGTAGACTGTGACATTGGATCACAGAAATGGGTCAGTTGCTGTGGGGTGATTTCCATTGTCCTCTCTTACTTTTCAAAGAATCTCAACAGAGAAATGGAAGGCAGCAAAGGAACCTGAGTTATTCTCAAACTACAGCTGCATTTAGATGGAAGTTAAAGAAAACACTAAAACCATTTAAGTTGGGGAAACCAACTTAAATCCATAGGCGGCCTCCTCATATGCACGTTTTCTTAAGATGCAAACATCACGTTCATAGAAAACTCACATGAATAGGCACAGAAAAAAATTTCAAACTGTTATTTAACGTGAACAGTAAATTGACAAGGACAGTTCCAAGAAAAAGTAGGGTTAATGGTATTTTTGACTTTTTTTTTTCTTGTTTTTAAACAGCTCGCCTTTTGAGGTGAAACTGGAAATACAAAGAGGCAGGCAAAAAGGCCTGGAGGGTCGCTGTGAGTGGTTTCCTTTCATTAATTTCCAACTGGACATTCCCCTGTGGGCTGCCCGCTGCTGCCACCCACTGCTGGTGGTTTCAGCAAGGTGGGAACCTGAGATGACAAATACTTAGAGCAGGAACATGGAGAGAATTGCCAACTCGTGGAAAGAAGCACAGAGAGGCAGTAAGTAAATAAAGTACACATCCATACAGAGCAGAACAAGCAGTGAAGTTTTGTGCCTTCCTCATCTTGGAGAATGTGCTACTTAACCATGAAGCTAGAGACTCATGCTTGCAGGGGAAGGAGCAGGGGTTCTAGCAATAGCCCACAATAATGCCCTTTCAGGAGTGCCCCCCACTGGTATCCTGTTCGTTCCCTTTTCCTGGGCATCCTCTGTTAACGGCTGTCTGCACATTTCCAAATTTTCAAAGCAGTTCCTGAATTGCTTAGATCTGGCAGAAATTAATAAGCAACAACCCATTTATATTGAAATGGACTCATTACGGTGCCAGCTGCCAATAATTTGCAAGGCTGGGTTCTTGCTGGCAAAGGGGCCTTCGGGCGGCTGTCCTTCCACCTGCACCACAGAGGCTGATGGTGCAATTTGTACACTAGCAACCAGACTTCAACACTTTTTCTATCTATATTCTTCAAGTCCTTGAGCAAAAGAACTAAATGAAGAGGAAAGTTAATGTTAGAGAGTGTTATTTGTGAAACACAAGGGAAAGCAACACTGAATCAATGGGCATAATTTTTTTTTTTTTTGCCCCTGATTTTGGTAGAAACAAATTTTAGCCATGACTTGGGCTGTGGAATTGATCCATGAAGTGGACCAATAAAGGCCCCCACCTGCTGATTCTTGTGCAATCAGCAGGTAAGCTAAGTCTCATGATCCCACCAAGTACCCCATGCTCAGTTCTTTTCAATGACAGCTATTATTTCTGCTATTCTTTAACATGTGTAAGCCACAAGGAGTGTGCTAGGGGATGGGCTCATGTTATGGAGACTCACATGGCACGTATGTCATTGAAAATGAATTTAAGTTGAACAAAAGCAATAGTCTTCATTTTGTTATGGAACAATCTGGTGAGTTAATTAACCCAGCTGGAAGATATGGGGTGCACAGCACCCCTCTCCCCTCCTTCTCTCTCTCTCTCTCTCTCTCTCTCTCTCTCTCTCACACACACACACACACACCCGCACACCATGAATACTCAATAGACCAAGTTTCTCAAGATCACTCAGATTCACCCTCAACTCGGAAAGTAAGATTCTAGGTCGGGTGTCAAATGACCAGTTTTCACAGGGAAGTGTGTGCTACCTTGGGGGTTGTGGGAGGAATTACCAAAACTAATCTCAGACTTCAAATACCTGCAAAAATAGGACTCAGAAGCCCCACCACTCCAATCCTGTGCATGATTTCAATAAAACTATGACGTGTGTCAGAAACATGTGCTCAGGATATCTAATCCCTGGCTTTTCCTAAAAAGTCTTCTAGACCAGAATTTTCTTTGTTCACCTTTAAAAACATTCATAAAGGGTACATTGTCATTTTTAAGTCCTTACAAGTACCAGAAATCAAAGTGTGGATGACAAGTGTATTATACTTGTCCCACATAAATACCCAGGTTCAATTACCAGACTTTATCACTCACTAAATTATGTGATCTTGGGCTAGTAAATGATCCATTCTGAAAAATCACTAGGAAAAAAGGATGTAGTGGTATCTTCCTTAGTAACACCCACCTGAAATGTCATTTATAAGAAGGAAATTAGAGAATCAACATGAATCCTCATAGCCATAAAATTCTACACAAGTGTTTTAATTCTTTTTCTATTTGTCTTTTCTTTAGTACCCAAGAAAGTTCCATAATTAGTGCATTAGTGAGAATCAGGAAATTTCCCTTTACCTAAAACCTCAAAAAGGGAGAGTGGATATAGAGATCTTGGGGCAAAATTCTTAATATTTGCTTTACATGTAGTAAGCACCAGAATGATTTTTTTTAATTTATTTATTTACTTATTTATGGTACCAGGGATTGAACCCAAGGGTGCATAACATCCCCAGAGCCACATCTCCAGCTCTTTTCGTTTTATTTTGAGACCAGTTCTCCCTAAATTGCTCAGGACCTTGATAAGTTGCCAAGGCTGGCTTTGAACTCATGATCATTCTGCCTCTGCCTCCCAAATTGCTGGGATTATAGGCATGTGCTACTGAATCCAGCTTATTTTTTGGGGTTTTATAATCATTTTTTTCTGTACTGGAGATTAAACCCAGGGGTGCTCTACCACTGAGCTACACCAGCACCACTGCCCCCCTTTAAATTTTGAGACAGGATTTTGCTAAGTTGTGGAGGATGACGGACCATCAACTTGAGATCCTCCTGCCTCCACTTCCTGAGTCCCTGGGATTGTATGATTTGGTTTTTAGTTTTCATATTAGCTTCTGAATCAGTACTGCTCAGATGGACAGACAGATAGAGGGATCTGGGACATCAGAAAACAAATTTTAAAAAGTTAAAAAAATAATCAGTCATTTTTAACTTCTTCTTTTAACTGTTACTTTCTTTCTGAAAAGGCTCATAGTAATTTCCAAGGATATATAATTTAAAATAAAATAAAGGAAATTACTCCTAGAAAAAGAGAAAACACACAAAGGTGAGGACTAAGAGTGGGGACAAGAAGGATGTGAGTGGGCATCTCTGGAGCCTCACACCAGGTCACGGACAGGGAGCCCTTGACAGATACCGCCAATGGAGAAGGCATGGCCACTCAGAAGTTCACAGTGTCCTTGCCCCTGAGATCAGATGAGAATTTCCACTGGAGTCCCCACAATGCCACTGTGGCATGATGAGCCATTTTCTGCCCTTCATCTCTCCTCATGGGCTCGGTGACAAAGTTCAAGAGGATGCTTCCTCCCTTGACAAAAATTATGATTCAGGGACAGCGGATGGGAAGACAAGGATAAGGCTGAGTGGACAGGCTGCTTCCACCTCCCAGGAAGCACTATCTGCCCTCCACCATGCTGATCCTGTGGAGGGGCTGAGAGCAGAAGGTGGGGCTCTCTGGTTCCACCCTAGTGTAGATGGGTCACACGGCCAGATGACCACACCCCATCTGGGGTTAAGGACAGGTCCACCAGGGGTGTGCCTGTCTGGCTTCTGGGAAAGCTGAGACTGCAGCTAAGACTCAGACACACAGATGAGGTGTCCACCTTCCCTCCCAGGTGAACCACCTGACCACTGGCAGGTCTGGGGCATGGCCAGGACTCTCAGAAAAATCAATCCCTCAGCACAGATAAATGAGCCATGATAGGGGCCCCAAACTCCTACTCCATAAGGCATGAATGAACTGATTTTAGTCCAACTGTTGTTTTTTTTTTTAAAGTAGGAATAAACAGACACTCCAACCAGTCAAACAAAATCCCCCAAACTTTCCATATCCGCGGATTGCCCTAGTTTTCAGCAATAGTACTTCCTAATATATCCAAATGTATTCCAAGGTAACTAAGCAAGAAACATATTCATAGAATCAATACTTTTAAGCAGGCTACAAGTTGGGTGCTATCGACTAAAATCATTTTAATTTTAGTACAGTGAATCTTTGGCAATACTTGAACAAGTTCAGCTGGGGCAGACATTACCATATTTCTTGCAAGTAAAGTCAGTGCATTTCAAAATGAAGTAATGTGTTCTACCCCAACCCAGAGAGATCTGCCATTTATGGAAAACTCACTATCTGGCTCACACTATGCTAAGTGGCTTTAGGCCAAAACACTCAGATTCTAAGTTTCCCTGAGTTCTTGGTGTTTATCATCTTGCGACTACTCTTAGACACCTCCAACTGGTGATTGCCAAAGTATTACAAAACCGTATCAGTCACTGTGAAGCTCCTTACTAGAGTCATTCGAGGGAATCTGGAAACCACCTGTCCCAGAGGGCTTTGCTGCACAGCTGGCCATCCAAGCTCCCAGCTACCCCTACAGCCTGACACTAAGGACAGCTCCCAGGAGGCCCTGGCCTGCTCAAGTGGACACACCATTCGACTCACAGGATTTCTCAGAAATCCAAGCAGCACCATTCCCATTTCTAAAAGCTGCGAAGCTACTGGACACTTGAGAATCCCTCCCAACATTTAGTGACCAGAGAGCGACCTTGGGGTCTTGGTTCCTAAATTGTCATTTTCGAGTTACATCAAAAAAGCACTCCTATGTCACTGGAAGAGAGAGTGGAGCATTTGATCCCAGAAGAAAATGGAAATGGAGCTGAAAGTAGCTCACTTCTCATGCCGACCTCTGTCCTCTACTGCTGTGCCGTGCTGTGGCTTGATTTCCAGGGCGTTCCCAGTGAAAGAATCAGGTTAGCTGTGTGCCCTGAAGGGAAAAGTGGGAGAGGATGCTGTCTCCTAAAGGTGCTGTCATGCCTCCTATGAAACATCACAGAATTTAATCCTTAAACTTCATGCCAGAGTAATGTTCTCAAGAACACATTGACACCATTGTCTAGGAGATTTCCACTTAAAATCACTTAGCCCAACAACAAATTTTCCAAAATCGGCCACCCAGGTGTCTTCCCTTAGGAGACCTCTCTCTTGTTCCCTAAAGAGCCGCCGCAGCTTCACTGTGCACAGGATGAAACCATGTTTTCAGGACACACAGCTGGGCAGGAGGTGGGTGAGGGGTGCTTCCCTTCACTGTCAAGGACTGAAGATCCAGGAAGGGAATGTGGGTCTAATTCTCCCTGGTTTCCAATCCAGTCTCAAGTTAGCATGGAGACAGAGGGGTCTCCTTCTAAAGAACACGCCTGTAGATGCTCAAATGGAAAGGTGCCCACAGGAAGGGAGTCTGAGACATAGCAGCTGAGGTCAGCTGGCCAGGTGACCCAAATGTATGAAGGTGACCTGCAATTCCATCACAGTCCCCAACTCCTACAACGTGGAACCCCCTCAACCAGTTCTCTCACCATGCAGCCTCAGGGTAGTCCTTCAGCTCCAAACAGTCGGTGTCAGGGGATCCCCTTCCTGCATCAGGCAGCAGAACAAGACAAGGTCACTGTCCACTATGTCCTTCTCCAAACTTCCCCATAAGCCACAAACCCCTGACCTGCAGCTGCCAACCAGAGCGGGAGGCCAGCCCATGATCAGGGAAGCACTCTTGGGGTGAGGCCCACACCCAAGAGGCTGATGTGGCGCCTAGGCCTGCGAGCAAGGCAGGGTGGCACTGCTGGTGACACACAGACGACTGAGGAAACATCAGCAACCCTCTGGAGAGGTCACTGCTGTGGGGAGGGGTTGATAAATCCCCTTCACTGACGCCTCACACTTTGCTCTTTCCTTCTGTCCCAACAGGAAAGTGTGAGATTCTTTGAAGAGAAAACGATTAAAGAAATTTCAGCACTCCAGCTACCAAGGAGTGGCCTCAAAGGCTGTGGCTTTGGGGATGCAGAGGAAAGAAGAGATTGAGAAATACTAATTACGTATATGTGTGTGTGAACATTCCACTGTCAAGTCACGAAATAACCGAAAGGCACTCGGTGAGTGTGATCCTGGAGAAACATGCCCGCCCTGCCCAGAGGTGACTCTCTCACGGGTCCCTGAATAAGGCCACTGCTAAGCAGGTATTATGGACATCGTGAACCTTGATATGTGTCCGCAGCATAACCTAATGGAAGGATTTTCATCAAAGACTAAATAAAACCCTTCAGATGGCCAAGAGTCTTGAAGTTCAATTTTTTTTAAAAACCTGTTTTAAGGAATTCCTCCTTAGGATTTTTAAAACAGTGGAGAGTTATGGTTCTTTACCTATAAGTCTCCATCTAAGAGAAGGACAGAAGCTCATATTTGAAGATGCTGTCAGAGATCTCCTAAGACAGGGCAGTGAAACAATGTTCTCAAGGTCTTGAGTCCCGAGTCCTTCCCTGGGTCCCTTGTCCAAAACACTCCTTTCCTCTCTCCTCATTTCCAAATGCAAGACATCTTTCACAATGACCTCAATTTTTTATCTGGAAATCATTTCAAGTTATTTAAGTAGTTATACAATTAAGACTACAAGCCCTAACAAGTTCAATGTAATTCTTCATTTCATTTATCCTAAGAACTCTGTGTTTTCACTCTAACATCTTGAAATTGCATGTCTCTCACAATCACAATGGTGAATTCTGGTTCAATCAGCAGTGGGACATAAAATAGTGGTGCATCTTACAAATGATAACATCAAGTGAAATCAGAGTATGCAGAAATAGATTTCTAAACAGCTATGACTGTCTAAAAACTGCTTGTGACTTGTCTGGGTAAAGCAGAGTATCTATGTAAGAACTGTCCTAATTGCTGCCCATTCAGTTCAACTTATTGAACATTCATTGAGCACCTGCTGTATGTGTGAGATGAGAAATGAGGCCATTTCCTAGGATACCTGAATCTGTGGAGCTGGGGGTCATTCGCCTACTCTGTAGAGGCAAATCTGGCTTTATCAATAGTGAATGGTGGAAGAAACAAACCAAGAAGAAGCTCTCAGTTGAACCTGGTCCTGAATAGAATTTGTCTTAGCTTATGAGGATGAGAGGAAATGAGCAAGGATAGGGGGAGTTTATAATGTATAGAAGAAAGGCAAAATAACTCCAAGAGAAGCGAGGCTAAGAATAAAGCCTGAAGGATGCAAGTCCGTCAGTCTAGTGCTGTAGAGATAATTGCCAGGAAAGAGCTGGAGCTGAGGAGAGTAAAAGACCCATCTGGGGTCATCGATGCTCCACAGAGAAACCAGATGTTACTATGGGTAACGGGAAGAGGCAATGGATGTGATTCTATTATGGAAGCTACATGACCAAACGTGGTTTTCACCTACTGGGTGGCTTGGAAGGGAAGGTGGAGCTCGTTGCAACCAATCACACGAGACAGCCCAAATGGGACGCTGAGTGCCTCGTAGTAATGAGAACGACAGGAGGGATCGCCAGCACTTGGTTGCCATATGGTCAGTGTGAGGAATGAAGGAGGGAGAAGGAGGCCAGGTTGCCTCCAAATTCCTAGTTTAGCAGCTGAAAAATTAGAAGGCAACAAAAATACCTGCCCCCTGTGGGCTAATGGATCCCCTAGTTCAAAAGTTTTATCCTTGAGAGCCAGAATCCACTAACAGTGATAGGACCAAATATTTGGCGTCCAGTCCACAAATGGTCTCAAAACAACGGAGGAAGGGTTGGAACCTGCTAGACACCAAATTAAAATGCAAGATGTTTGCTTTTGAAGTTATTTTGAAGGAATTTTAAAATACCAAGTACTCTGACATCTTTTTTTGTTTAATCTTTTCTCTGTCTCTCTCTATCTCTCTCTCTCTCTCTCTCACACACACACACACATACACACACACACATTTTTGCTCAGAAGCTATGTTGTGACATTGGATCGCCCTCTCCCTCCTTGGAAATGAAATACATCCCTCCTTTTCATGTATTTCATTTCCTTAAAATTTTTATTTTTTCAAAGAACTGCAAGCAACATTTGAAACACACTGCTATTGTACATTAAACAAAAACTCCATGATAACCACTATTTAGTCTATTAAAAAAAACTCTTTTTGAGGAAAAATAAAAAATTACCTTCCCGTCTTAGTTTGGGCTGTTACAACAAAATACCTCAGACTGGGTAATTGACAGAGGACAGGAATTTATTGCTCACAGTTCTGGAGACTGGGAAGTCCAAGACCAATGTGCTGACAGATTCAGTGTCTGGTGAGGGCCTGTTCCTCGCAGGCAGAGGCTTCTGGCTGCAGGCTCACGTGGGGGAAGGGCAAACAGGCTTCACAGGCCTCTTTTATGGCCTGATCTCACTTGCAAAGGTGGAGTTCTTGAGACCTGACCCCCACCACCTCTTAATAATTGCATCTCACTGAGTATCAGATTCCAACATATGAATCTGGAGGGGATGCCAACACCAGATCACAGTAGCTCCCAAAAAGTTTAGATGGTAAGGACATCAGAATAGAGACAAGAATAATGGTCAGACCCCTTGCACAATCAAAAAGACAAAGCCAAAACAAAAAAACAACAAAACACATCTAACAACTTGGGAGAGGCCAATTTTGTCTTAACCACATCTTTAATGGGCCAAAGCAATACGTGTAATATTAAATGCATTTGACAGCAACAATCATTTTAATACGAAAATAAAGTATGATGACTCTAGTTTGGTACCATAAAGTTAACAGTAAATCAGATTTGAGTTCAGTCTCCAAAACTCCCTTGCCTTGTGGGATACCCACTGTGCTCCTCACTCCCTGGGATCCATCTTATTATTTAAATAAGACTGTTGACTGCAAGCGATGTTCCAAACTGCACAAGTCAGAGTGAGATGCTGCTGGAATGCATAAATAAGTGTACCCAAGTGCCACTTCAAACAAAATGTAGCATTTAAGGACAATCACTTAACCTTTCTATAAGAGAGAAAATGAGAAGTCAATAGCTGCATGGCACCAAGCAGATCTCAAGTAATGCTCCGGTTGTGTTAGTAGCCAGGCCCAAGGAGGCTGAGAGGGAGCATGGGGCACAGGGGAGAACGAAGGCAAGAAAGGAATACATTAACCACAGTCCAACCGTCACCATTCCTTCAGTTTAAAAGTAAGTGGACAGTCTGCAAGTGGCCATGCTTACTGCACCTGAAAAGAAATCTATGTTGCTTTGCCTTGCTTAAGTCAAAACCCATAAGCATCCTAAGGCCAAGCACCGTGAGGTTTTCTCTGCTGGGCCTTCTTTTTTCAGTAACGAGGCAATTCAGTTAAGACAAAAGTACCACTGAGTTGGCCCACAGCATGGCAAGAGGCAAGATGGAACAGCAGCCAAATCTCACCATCCAAAATCTAGTACACGATCTTTTTGGCTAAAAAATAACTAACATTCATACTAGCCAAATTACAAATTGGGAGAGAATAAAAAGCACATGAAGCAGTTGCAAGCTGGATTTTTTTAAAGTAGAAGAAGAAAGAAAGAAAAAAAAAAAACTCCAGAACACATAAGCCCCTCCCTGAAGTCACAGAGGATAATCAGCCTCTTTTAGCATCAAGACAGTTCCCCCAGAGTCACTGGAATGCATGCAGCAGTGATACATCAAAGTCCCCCTGCAGAAAAACCGATACATAAAATCACAAAGCAAATCTGTTTCTTGTATGACAGCAACTAGCTGAAAAGAACTTGATATTCACTGCCAAGTAATATCTATGGGACCACACACAGAGCCAGCAAGGCAGACAGGAGGCCTCTCTGGAACCAGAGAGCACAGAGTCCTGTCCAGGGCACTGAAATGCAAATGGCTTCATGGACATCACCATTCAATAAAACGTTTCTAAGCATGCCCACTCCAAACAGAATCTGTGTATGTCATCACTTCTTGATTTAATTAACGTGTAAATTACCCATATGAATGCCTGTTCCAATCAATCATGCACATTTCATATTTTTGTGTATCTTCAAGTACATCATTGATTTGAACCAAATAGAAATCCATAGAAACTTAAGTGCAAAAGAGGAAAAAAAAATTCTGAAGTTTCCTCTCCATGCCCTAATGAAAATCATTTTGCACATCCATCCAACAGTAAAGACCACTGTTCTAGACAACAGAGGGCTAACCTAAGAAAAAACAGGGTAAGTTGTGGAAAATTCAGGTGGGGTTGACAAGCACCAAGAGACCTCTTCGGCAACAGAAAATGGATCATCAATGGTAAAAAACTGTCCCCAACTCTGTTATTGATATTAATATTTGTTAATATCTGCTATTATTATTATTTGTTTAAGCCTAGTTACTGAAAAAGTCCTCAGTTTCCATACCTGTAGGGTCTAAATCTATCTATATTTCAGCTTTGTTACGAAGCAACATCACGTAAGGCCAAAATTCCCCAGAATCTTCAGAAGGTAACACTGCCATTCAGAAGCCACATGCTCTGAAATTATCTGCAGAGAGCCCCAGCTCTCACTAGGGACCATTAAATTATGTTTTTTCAACAAAGATAGTAAATATCCCTTCACCAGTAGTTAATAAAATAACGCCATATGTAGAAAAATAAAGTAAGATTGAAGGACTCATCCCCACCCACCACACAACAATGCAACTGGTCACAAGTGGCCAAGATGTAGTAAGCAGAAAGTGTGTTTCCAACCATAACTGCATTTTATAGTATGACTAATTTCAGACACCATCAGAATAAGTGCCAAGACATTTCAGTTATATAGTCTGGAAAAATAAGAGCTAACAATAACAAGGAATGAAAAATCATTTTAAAAAAAAAACTGGTTAAGGTTAAACAAAACTTAGGTCCTCAAAGATGGGGAAGAAAGGATTCATCTTCCAGAAGAAATCCTCTGTCTCTGGTCAACTTCCAACTTGGAGAATTATTGCTGATGGAAGGTGCTTTCAAGAGTTCATATGGCCAAGGCCTCCAGTGGGCATCTGATTTCTTTCCCTTGGGTTCCATGCTACTCCTGAGGCATTCCTCCTGCCCCAACCATAGATTCTGCCCACCACCTTCCATCTGGCTCTTTCCATTCTGTACTTTTCTCTTTCACAAATTTATCTGGTTCCTTTCAGACTCTCATCTGCTCAAATCTCAGTCTTCACCACGAATCCTTCTTTCTGTTCTCCTGCTGGACAACTCCATGGGGCCACCCATTGGTAGTTCTAATCTGACACAACATTTAGGGTCTAAACATTCCATTTTTATGATTCCACCCCAGAAGGCAGCACGATTTGTAAATGTAACATGGACTTTGGATTCAGACAGAGCAAGTTATAATACGCCATTTAATGAATCTGTGAGCTTAAGCCAGATATTTGCCTTCCATATGAACCTCTCTATTCATCTGCAGGTCTGGGCTGGGGATTAAGTGAGAAAGGGAACTGAAAACACTCTTCCTTTGTTTTTAGCTGGGGTTTCATAAGTGATCATTTCTTTCTTTCCTCCTCCTCATTCCTCAGCCCCTGTTCTTCTCTCTAAGTCCCTGAAGGACCCTCTCTTATCTATCCCGCTTCTTCTATTCTTAATTCTAATCCCCATGGCTATCCCTCCCCTCTTTCACCCCAATCCATCCACTGCATGAAAACCAACGCACATTCGCCAAAAATGCCACCACTCCAATCACTGCTCTGCTAACTAAGGTACAAACACCCACACCACATACAGTGGACGGGAGACCCACAGAGTTACTCAAAGGTCTACCCAGGAGGTTACCAAGGACAAGGAAAGTGGGGTAGATTAATATTAAAACAAAATTTGAAATCTGCACAGTTTTCCAAAGGTAGACTATCTATCTTCCCCCCAAACAAAATGGCATGTGGAATGGTTCGAGGTCCACTCTCTTTTGATGCTGGGCTGATCTATTTATTGGAAAACTTTGGAAAGCTCTTATCTTCAAAGATTTTCTTTTTCCCTCTAAATCTTCATGGTTATTAATAATTCGAATAATTGTCTTAATCCTTCTCCTCTGATAGGATTGCAAGTTCCATGAGCAAATGGACCACAGCTCAGTACTTTGTGTCATAGTGCTGGGTGGCACATGTCCCTCTGTATTATCTCTCTCTCTCTCTCTCTCTCTCTCACACACACACACACACACACACACAAACACACACAGAGATAAGGAGAGACTACTGTATTTGAACAAGCAACAGGCACCATAGCCTAATCAAGTTGACAGACAAAATGAACCATCACCCCTCCAACAGATTACTTCTCCAGGACCAAAGTGATACCATCAAGTATTAGTCAAAGAAAGAAGCTATAAAGTTTATTTCCTCATGGAGTATTTACACTGGACTGTCCAGCAGGTGCTTGAACTGACTCCCTACCAGCCTTTAAATCCACTTGATTTCCACTCTCTAGGGAGATCTACTTAGGGTGTTCCAGGTGGCCACAGCTCCAGGGCATGGGAGGTCACCAAGGAGAATGGTATGGCTTCTCTGATGTCATCTTTGCTATACATTCCCAGACCAATAGAATATTGCATCCAACCAAGCCCATGTCTGCTGGTAGCTCACATCATCCAAGGCTGTGACCCTCTTTTATCTCAACATGAGAAAATATTACTGAAATACATTTGCAGATTGAAAACCACAAACAATGTAGTAGTTTCTCCATCAGCTCCTGCTTCTTGACTAATCCCCAACTTTATCCCTTCTCTCAACCTCCCCTGACACACATGTCAATTATGGAGGCCCTGGGCACACAAGCTTCCCTATTGCTGATGTTTTGCCCAGACTTGAAATCGCCACCCTCTCCCACCACTGAGCCAAGACTTTAAGCACACAGCAGGTGGGGTGGGGGTGTCCCAGCAAGTCCTCAATTCCAATGCAGCTGGGTTTGAAGTTCAATTTGAAAGCCCAGCAACAGGGAGGAGGGTCCAAACAATTGTTCAACATCCTCCTACACCCTGCCTCTGACTAATGCATCACACTGGGAAAGCATTTCCTCCCAGCTAGTTAGAAGTGACAAGTCCACATTTAACCCAAATCATCCTGAGAAGGCTCAGAAGGCACTCACAGCCCTCCAAAGCCTAATAAACTCCTTTCTGAAAATATCCACCTGGGGAGAAAACCAGGAGAGTTCAGGCTCAGGTATCCTTTGAATGCTGTTCTCCATGGAGCGGGACGCTTGAGTCTCAAGGGCCAAATCAAAGAACACCCAGAAAGGGTAGGCAACTGGTATTCCTTTTTGAGAGATGGGATAATTTGTTAACTTGGTGAAAATCACTTTGATTTTTCTATGGCTTCATCTTCCTCCTCAATAAAATTTCACACCTAGCAAGTGCTTATAAAATGTTTGGCATCACAGATAAAGGAGCTGATGGATATGATCTTGTGCTAGTCAGCTTTCTGTTACTATAACACACACTTGAGATAATTCATTTACAAAGAGAAAAGGTTTATTTGGGTCTTACAGTTTGGGAGGTTCTGGTCCATGGTCAGGTGAACCCATTGCTCTCGGGTCTGTGGTGAAGCAGCACATCATGAAGGAGCCCATGGTAGAGCAAAACCCCTCACTTTATGGTCAGGAAGCAAAAAAGAGAAGAGGAAAGGGCTGGAGTCTCACTCCCCTTCTCAAGGGCACATGCCCCCAAGTGACCAGAAGACCTCTTACAAGGCCACACCTCTTGAAGGTTTCATAAACTCCCAGCAGTGGCATGCTGGGGACCAAGTCTTTAACAGATGGGCCTTTGAGGGACACTCCAGACTAGGATGCAAAAGGAAAAAAAGAGCACTGAGTGCATAATCAGTGTAGCATTTTATTTTTCCAGTAGTGATTTTCCATTGAAAATAGCATCCATGAGGAAAAGGAGGGGATTCATCAAGTGTATTCACTAACTAGCGCCTGGTGATCAAAACAACGGGAGCCTTCTGCTTCTGCGCCGGCGCACAGCACCACAAGCAGGCAGAGCGGGGGCGGCGAGGCCTGAACTAATGCTGGCCCCAGAGTGCCAGCGCTGGGCCTCCGGTTTTGACCTGTGTCTCTCACTTTGTCCCCACACTCGCAGGAACAGCCTGCCACGCGCACTGAACCACCCAGCTCTGCTTGGTCTTCCATAAAGGTAAGCAAGACCCTGATGTCACTGTTGGTCTGAAAACATTCCTCCAGATTCAGGGCCGCACTCCCCATTCAACTCCACACAATTGGGTCTTGATCCACACTGAGCACCTTGCTGGGGATGGTGTGGCTCCAGATTTCCCCGGGGGGTTCCCAGATGAGGAAGGCTTCTGGCCCCTTTGAGGACCTTACAGATTGTTGATTTGGATGTCTGGGAGGGAGAATGTGGTAAGGACTCTAAAGGTATCCTCTAAGGTGGGATGAACTAGAGCACTATGGAAGAGGCAGGGGTGAAGTCTAATAACACTTCAAGGCCCAAAGTCTGTTCACGCAGCTAATACTCATGGAAATTACAGATGTGCCCTCAATAGGGCCACAGGACAAACCACGTTTATCTTTTAATTAGTCCATACACATCAGGATAAGGTGACAGTTTAATTTGACCATCATTTTATGATTACCCAGGAAAAAGAAGAATGATGGTCATTTTGATATCGTCTTTATAATTAGACTAGAATGGAAATCCCTGGAAAAGGGAACATTCTTACTTCTGGGGATTAATAATAGGCAGTTGGAAATCATTTTACTATAAAAGCATGGTAGAGAGGAGAATATTCATTTCAAAAAAATCATATATTTCAAAGGTTTCTTTAAATCTGATTTAAATAAGAAAAATAGGTAATTTCAAATTTTAAGTTATCTGAATTTGGAATGGATGATTATCATCCTAAAAGTTATAGAAGATCTTCCCCCAAAGAGTCCTGCCATTTTAAGACAGGCAAAAATAATGAAATGTGAAATTTTTAAAGAGCGTGCCTGTGTATAAATCACCTGCAAGATAAAGAAGCAATACATAGGTATTGAAACTCAAGTGTCTTCGATTTCAAATACCTGGTTTAACAAGAAAGAAAATTCCTCTACGTGTCATGGAAAATCTGGGTCCTTTTCATGCTGACTTGAGACTGAAACAGATCCCTGATGAGCAGTTCTCAAGGACACCGACCACACTCCCTTTCCTGAAGTCGTCGTCCTGACTCAGGGGAACACAGTCTGAGTTGGAGAACACTCCAGGGGTACACACACTTGTCCCACCCCACATCACGCTCCATGTTAAAAAAATACCATGCAGGAAAGTGAATCAAGAGAATAAAATTCCATTAAAATCCACATCACATTAAAATAGTGGATACACCTGAAAACATTATGTTAAATGAAATAAGCCAGACACAAAAGAACAAACTCACTGAGACAGAAAATAGAAGGGAGGTTACCAGTGTTGGGGAGGAGAGGGCAGCTGCTGTTTCCCCCGCCACAGTTTCACTTTGGGAAGGTGAGAGAGTCCTGGAGATGGACTGGAGATGGCTGCACCACCCCACCCTGTGGAGGCCCTTATTGCCCCCACACACCAAAAAATGCTTGACGTGGTGAATTTTATGTTATGCATAAAATTTTAAAAATTAGAGGGTGTAATGGTAACTAATATTTGCAGGGTGCTTCATTTGAAAACATTTCTATACACACTGAATCATGTAATCATCGGAGCCACAGGGGGCCAGGGCAGGTGTCTTACTCTCGTGCCATTTCTATGCAAATGACATCTATTACCTGGTGGATGGAGGAATGGCCTGGTATCATCAGAACTCAGACTCATCTCCCTCAAAACCTGCTGGACTCCTTCCACAGAGTCTTGAGGCTGTACATGTTTTATAGAAACACAAGGTGTGTTTACAGATGCTCTAAGAAATACACCTTGAAAGGTCAAAGTTGAGAAATCCAGTTGCAACAACCAAAAAGTAGATTTCACTCGATTTAACCTACGATTTCCCAGACTTCATCATGAAGCCTGATTTTGTGGAACACCCATTGACAAATTGTGAAGAGTTGGTGTTTCATGGTCTCTCCTCTGGGAAACCACCTCAACAAAAGGTGCTCGTTTATGTAGGACAGATTCCATCTGCTCGCAGGAATCAAGTGTTTGCCTAATTGGCAAGCCAAGTATCAATATCATCTCCAGCACTGGAAATCTCCTCTCTCCAATTTTCTATCTTCTCTCATCCAGATCTTTCCATCAGCCATAAAAGCACCACAAAGACCACAGTGATGACGAATTTGACACACATCATCCTTGGCTCCCATAGTGCTTACTCATGGGGCAAGGATCAGATCAAACCCATCTGAGGGGGTGTGTGTTGGGGAGATGGGGGGGATGGAGAGAAAGAAACAAAGACAGAGGCAGAGATGGAGTTGGAATGGGGACTGAGATGTGTGCTTTAGAAAAAAAAATTAAAATATATAAACAGTACATATCCCCAACCCAAATCCTAGTTCACATGACCTGGTGTAAATGACTCAGAGAAGGAAACATATATCACTCTGCAGTAAATAAATACATCCAAAGAGTGAGGTACAGGGTCAACAGGAACACGGGTTTTACAGGTGATTTTATACAGCAATAATACCTAGATTTGGAGTTTCATAAACCCCATTAGCAGTTTCTTCCCACTAATTAAAACAAAAACATCAACAACCATGAACCAAAATTTCTAATTATGGGTTTCTTGTTTAAACACAATGCACCCAAAGAACAAAGCAAAGAGCTGTTCAAAAATACTTTGTAAAGTGACATGCATATTTATTTCTTGAAGAGACTTCACTGTCTTTTACCCCAATTACAAACCCACTTCAGGACAGAGGAGAGCACAGCCCTGGGATTTAAGCAGTAAAACTGGCCCTGCACCCGCACCACCACCATCCCCTCGAGTGACATTTCTGAGAATGCGTTTAACTGCTGACATTGGCCCAGGCGTCAGTGAACAGGCACTAAACCTGTCAGCTGTTACTTCTTGTCAGGGCCTGTGCTGTTTGTTTGCTCCATATATTCAGTTTATAATGGGAGTTTGTCAGCTACTTTATGTTTGAACTTGACACAATTGGAAAAGCCCTTAAGGGTTAATTATTAATCTCGAAATGAAATCTGAAATAGATAATGAACAGGTCTTGAGCAATCGCGAAAGACACCCAGCAGCATTAGGCAAAATAAGAGCCGTTCCCAGGCAAGAGCAGCCTCAAATGTAAGTGTGTTATGCTAGCCAGTGACGGGCTAGAAGGAAGGGATCAGTGCTCAGGGGATGGACTTGAGAGTCAGCCAGAACCAGTGGGAATGTTGCTTCTACCAATGAATACCCACATGACCCTGAAAAGTTACTTTACATCAGCAAGCCTCAGTTCCCTCCTTTGTAAAATGGGAATAATAAGAGTGGGTGGAAAAATCCACTGGAAACCCCGAGGTCCACTACCTAAGCCACAGAAGCAAGCAACAAATAAAAGCTGGAGGAGAAAAAAAAAAATACATGGGATCTTTCCTTATATCCAGAGGTTGATTAGGCATCAAAATCTCCAGGCTCCTGGGCCATAATTAGAAGTTTTCAAAAACTAAACAAGTATGAAAAAATGCCAAGTGAAATTAGTGCCTGAATTCAGAGACTCTGGTTCCTTATTGATCACAAGGAAGACACAAGTCCCTCTGACATGAATGGACCATATAACACACTCACCAGGGCACTCCGCACCCTCTTCTATGATAAGTGACAACTCACTGGCCTGTAATTCCAATGGCTCAGGAGGCTGAGACAGGAGGATCATGAGTTCAAAGCCAGCCTCAACAATGGTGAGGTGTTAAGCAACTCAGTGAGACCTTGTCTCTAAATAAAATAACAAAATAGGGCTGGGGATGTGGTTCAGTGGTCAAGTACCCCCGAATTCAATCCCCAGTACCCATCCCCCAAAAAAGCAACAACTCCTAAAACCCTGACCTTGTAAAATAATACACTGATTCTCTAGTTTTTGGCATCTTCAAAGGCTTTTTGAAAAGATCATTGTTACCCAAAGTTAAACCATCATTGAATAGAATAAAGAGGAATACAGACAAGAACCAAGTATCTTGGAAAGAATATTGCCAATGGCAATACATTCTATATTGCCCAGGAACTTATAAGAAAGTCACAAAGCAAATCAGATTTACTAAATATAGAGATGCTAAACACAATGATATGAAAATGTCAATTCTATAATAGTTAGATTTAAAAGACCATACTTTTAAGGGATAAAACAAACAAAAAATCCAGATATCTCATGGTAGGAGATGCCAAATAGTAAAATGGATTTACCAAAGTTAATTCAGTATAGTCAGTACCAAAATCAAAACTCATAACAGATAAGCGCCCCAGTTAGACACAAAAGTGACAGTAATGGTGGACCCAAATGCGAATTTTGGAGCCCTGTTCATCTAGAGGGTGAGATTACGTGATCCAATCTCTTTGTTAACAACCATAAACAACTGGTATTATGTGGGAGACACTATGCACCACAGGCCTGGGGGACAGGAATTGACTCCCCCACAGGGATACATTGTCCTCAGGGTTCAGCCTAAAAAGATCAGATCATAAGCCATGCCTAGAAGCCCAAGCCGATTTCTATAGGGCTCAGTTATAGGAGCCAGACTTATATAGTGGAATTTAAAGGTATATAACAGAAAAACTCTGGGTTCAATTTCTCATTTTTCTCCAGACTCTCCTCTTATGGAGCCCAGAATGTGGCACACAGACGAGGTCATTAAATACAGGCACCCCTGAGAGTGCACCAAAATGGAGCTCAGATTAGAAGTCCATCCTAGGTAAATGAATCAAAATATTAAATAAACATGCAGTTGCCTATCCCTGCTATCTAGGAGGGATATTAGGCTTGGAGAAGATGAACAATTTCACCCCAGGTGTGACTGGGATGTCAACCATGCTGGACATCTCTCCTGTATGACCACAGTTGATTGCAAATCATCTTTGCACTTAAAGCTTCTAGATGACAGAGCAGCACTCTCCTCACAATGCTTAACACCAAAATTATTTATAAGTGTTAAAACAAAACCAAACAAAAACTTGTATTGGGGAAAAAATAAGCTAAAGTCAAAAGGAAATGAGATGGCGAGTCCAGATGTAACTCCAACCCAAGGTCCTACTTTACCAAAAGAAATGAAATGTTAGACATTTAGGTGGGAGACACCCGAGAATTATGAACTCCCTTTGACTGTGAAAACCAAAACACAAGTTCACATCCTTCATTTACTCCTACAGCAATGAAAAAGTCCCTTTGGCAATTTTCTCAGGAACTCCAGGTTAAACCAAAGGTTTCCTATGTAACTTACTATCAGAGGTGTAAGAAATGCTAAATAGCGGTCAGCACATAAATAACAGAAGAAAGGAAAGCAGAGAAAAAGGAAAACATAATACAATACCATACAGTACAATCTTGGAAGCTCAGATGGGAAGAAATCAGCAGTGGGCTGGGATGTAGTCCTGTGGTAGAGCGCCTGCTCAGTAGGTACAATGCTCTAGGTTCTATCCCCAGTACACAAGAAAAGGAAAAAGAAATCAGGAAACACTCATTAAAGCTCAGTTGTAGGTTTTCAAATGCTCTGATTCTAGAAAGCCATCAGGAGAAGCTTTTCCTAGGAAATCTATCCTGCCAGGCTTAGAACTGGGAGTCCACTTCAGTTCCATTGAGCCACACAAGTACCATATGGCCAAAGATAAGAATGACATGCTAAAATGAGAACCTGGTGACAATCTTTAGAAATGTGGGTGTGGAGACTTAAAATTCAAAATGACAAAAAGAACTTCTTTCGGTCTTAGAGAATTCTGATAACAGATTGGAATACGATGTCATTGACATACTTCGAATTTCTAGATTTGCCCAGCTCCTGTCTCGGATAAGTATTTCCCATACGCTGGTCTATGGTAATTGGGCAAGTGCATGTGGCAGCGATGAGAGAGAGATATATTTATAAAATAAATGGTAAGAATGGCATTTTTCAACAAGGATGCACAACTGGAAGCGTTTATTAGGATGATTACTTCACTAAAATGCTGATTTTTTAAAAACACCTATCTACAAACCATTTTTAGATTAAATGTGGAGTCCAGAGTCTTGGTGGATTATTTTGAGTGTAGAAAGTAGAGTCAACATGTACATAGAACCCGCAGTGATACGACAGGTGCTTGGTGCTAGGTGCTAATGGGACAGAAGGACAGGATCACAAGACTGCAGCCTGCAGCAGCAGGAGGGGATACAAGAAAGGGGAGAAGGAGCAGAGAGCAAGCAGCATGAACAAGAGAAAGAGAAACAGGTTCTCAGCCCTTTTCCTTCTTTCCAGAACCTTGTATGAGAATACAAAAACAGTCCTTGCAGATTTATCTGATGGCCACCCCACAGTGGAGGTTTGGGGTTCCGGCTTTCTCTCACCCACATCCCTCTTTAAAAAGCGGCCCTTTTATCTCCTTGGAAATCTTTTCGACACCCCTTGCAGAGAGAAAAAGCAATTGCGACATTTCCACACTTGGATCTTGACATGACTGAACCCCTCCGGAGTCTTTTTATAATTTGTGTAAGAATGTACCTGGAGGCATGGCGCTACCCTTCCTTGCCAGGGACAAATCCTAAACAGGCCTGTTGTTTTTCAATTTCGGAACAAAAACAATTCTCCTTAAAACTTTCCCCCCCAAAACGTCTCTGGTTTATTTACCCCAGTATAACATGAAACATACTTTTTAAAAAGCTTAGTGACTAGAGTGAGGAGGAGTATCCGTCCCGAGAAGTGGCTGGCATGGGGGTGTCAGAGCCCATGCAGGGAGGGCCCAGAGTCATCAGAGTCCAGAAAGGCTGGGGCCCACAGAAGAGCCTGCCTGAGGCCTTTCACAGGACAAATTAGGGGAGATTGGGGTATCGAAATGAGTGATAGCACAAGCAGATTATAACCCACGAATAAAACAGGTGTCTTCCTCCATTTTTGGTTCCTACAAAAGAATATCTAAGATCAGGTAACTGACCAGGCATATTTGGCTGCTTGTCCTGGAGGCTGGGAGGTCCAGCAGCATGGTGCTGGCACCAGGCGAGGGCCTTCTCACCACATCACAGTGGCAGAGGCCACCACTTGGCCAGAAAAGAAAAAAAGGACCCAGCAGGGGTCTCTCCTGCTCTCATGACTGCCACTCTTATGACCTCGCTCACTCCACCTCCCAAGACCCCATTTCAGATCCCATTAACATTAACGTAAAGTAAGTCTCCCACAGATGAACTTTGGGGGGACACATTCAAACTGCAGCTGTAGAAAAGGACAAGTCCACACAGATACAAATCAGATTGGAAGCCTGTGGAGAAATAAGGAAGCTGCGGAAGTCAAAGTACTCCTCCACAAAACGTCTACTTGTGACCAAAAGAGCAACTTCCCAGGGGGGAAGCTGGCCGATGGCCACCTGAACCGAGTGACCCGGATGAGCGAGTAGACACCATAAGAAATGGGCCACTTCAAAACCAGATATTCCTGGAGAAGACACAAGAAGGAGACGTGTGTCATTGGATATGGCGTGTCTGCCAGCGAGGCGGAACCTGGACTGAGTCGTGAGAAGACACCGAGGGAAGCCAAACCAAGGGGCATTCTACGAAATAACCAGCTGGGCTCTTCACAGCTGTCCGCACTGTGAGAATCAAGGGAAGTCCGAGGAGCTGCACCTCATTGAGGGAATCTAAAGACATGTGACAGCCAAATGCAAGGCATGATCCTCAGTGTGGAACGCAGGCTTCCAAGGAGACCGTGCTGACTGCTCTCAGGACGAATGACAAAACTGGAAGGAGGCAGGAGTGGCTGGCAGGAATGTGTCCACCCACCCAATGATGCCAATCCCTGTTCGATGGTTGCATAGAAGGGTGTCCTTGTTTGTGGGGAAAAAAATGCCAACGCCTGAGGGAAGAGCTGCTTCCTCGCCAAGGATCTGGAGAAAACAAAATTATTTATCCTGTAGAGCCAGCTCTTCTCAAAGTTTGTGGCCACTCCAAAAAAACCGAAATTCTAAACCTGATTGATTATTCTAAGTTATGTAGAGAGGTCCAGATACAGAGGTTGGCAATCTGTATAATGAAATGGTCAGATAACACTAGGCAAGTGATCAATATTAAATATGAGAATTAACAAAGAACGTATAAAAATTGCTAACATCATCCTAGAAAAAACAAAAAACCCTCTAACCACACGCGTCAATGCACCCTTCCTGTGCTCACCAGGACATCCAAACCTCCAGTCAGCAGGCTGGCGTAAATTTGGACTTTGCTTTGTCTCCTCAGGCCAAGCCACTTCTCTAACCACTGTGCACGGAATGCTCAGTGCCCCGATCGCTTTTGGTGGGTCGCCCACAACACTGCTGGGAACCAAGGAACAAACCCCAAATCCCTGTCCCACTTCCTGCCTTCAAAGTCCTCTCTGTCATGTCCTCTGAAGTCATGGATTCTGGTGCCACAGCTAATCCCCAGAGCTCGAGACGGTGCCACACTGGGCCTCAGTTTTGTTATCTGGAAAATGGGGAGCTGGGCGTAATCATCCTATTCTGATCCATCCCACCAGCGTCTGATAAGGTCTCCGCCTTGCCAGGGTGTGGCTCTGTCCTCAAGGAGCTCAAGTGCAGCAGAAGGAGAGGAACTCGGAACAGATGCCTGGAGGAGATCTGGTGAGGAAGGGGAGATGGGTAAAGACCTTGGTGGGGAGCACATGCTGGACCCTGTTCAGGGAGAGGGCAAGACTCAGACGAGGAAAGGTGACAGGAAGATGGAGAGTCTCCATTGAATTTAGAAGATCAAAACGGGGGATTTCCCCCAAGAGGAATAAGAGGTTGCAGAGGAGCTCACCAGGAGAGCCATGTGACTTCCAGAGTCAATACCCCAAGATGGTGAGCTCTGGCCCCCCTGGCTCTGTGGCCCTGGGCTGGTAATCTAATCTCAGCCTGTTTCCTCATTTGCACAACAAGGTTATCCTTCCCAGCTCAGCCTTGGGAAGGCCACAGCCTTTATACGTTCTCTATGCCTACATCTTTCATTATTAAATTATTCATCTGTGGTACAATTATATACAAGTCATATGTAATTAATTACTGGTTATCTTAAAATATTTAATAATTCAATTAAATTTAAATCATTTAATTAATTAATTAATTAGATAATTAATAACTTTTCTGAACGGCTGGGTCTCTAGGAACGTTCAGTGCTCTAGTGTATTCCATAGGAGAACCTTGCACAGTGGTGAGCACTTAGTAACTATTGCTGTTTATTATGATGACAGCATGATATGAGGGGACTAGAGGCGAGGCGGCAACCTGTGCAATCAGCAGGGCCACGCTGGGCACTGCCAAAGGCCCACAGATGCCCAGATGAGGCCCTGGAACTTGATCCTGTCAATGACAGGAATCACTGTTGTAGCCCACCTGAGAACCTACAGATTCCCAAACTAACACCCTTGGTTATCGGGTTCCACCGCCTACAGCAACTTAAGAGAGAGAGTCAGAGGGCCAATTGCTGCAGGGAGGGGGAGAGAGGATGGAAACCCAGAGCAGCAGCACAGGAGGAAATGAAGTGACTCCAAGAGCGAGTCCTGCCACTCCAGCCTCGGGCCTCAGCGACCTCCCAGTTACCAAATCTCAGCCCAGTATCAGGACTGAATCCATGGGAGAGGAAAAACCTGACTAAAGATTCATTTATGCACCACAGAATCTGCTGAAGATGACTGGGATCATATGAGATGTTTTAAATTCTTCCAAAGATTATTTCAAAGATGAAATGCTTTTGAATTTTCCGGGGAAAAAAAGCTTTCAATGCAAAAATCACGTAGCTAGAATTTCACACTTGTAGGCAGAGACATCTGTCCTTGGTCCCTCCTGAAAAATCACAAGAATGCTTCTCAAATGACCAAAACGAAGGTGTGGTCCTCCAGCCGTGGAAAGCAATCCAGTCCAGGCAAAGCAAGACACGAAAACCAATGTCAGGTGATCACCGAGGTTATTGGCAAGGATCTACAAGGATCTCTCTGAAAACCCCAAATAGGATCACAACCAGACTTCGTCAACCGTGACCACACATTCATCTTGGAGCTCTGAGCGGGTTATAAACACATTATCAGACAAAGAAGAAAAGTCCGCATGTAGCACTTGAAAAAAACATTTCAAACCTCAATCTCCCTCTTTACTATCTGTGGGAAGCTCATAACCACCTACGGCCAAGATCAGCCAGAAACTCAGATCAAATATGGAGCCACCAAGTGAAGTCAACTGCATCACCAGGGTCTTCCTAATTGGAACACTTCACCTTCAGGAGCCCTAAGATTAAGCTCAGTGGTGCAGAGACAGTGAATCAATCCCTTTTTACTTGGGAAGTGGGGGAATGTATACTTCATGGCCCAGGCACAGTCACATGGGAGCCAAGTGCCAGAGTTCTGCCAACAGAACGTGACAGGCCCTGCCCTATCACCACCAAGAGTCTCCAGGTACTGCCTCCAATGTTTCCTGCACAGCAAACTCAGAAGAGCCAGGGTGGACTCTGAGAGCTTAGGCCTACTAGATGGAAGAAGCTTGGTCCTCAAATGGGGAGACAGAGAGAGCGACCTTCATTCCCTCCCACTCCAGCCAACTTGGGCCGTGACACAAGCAATAAGTAACACTCTGAATACAGTAGAGTCTGGGGTATATGTTACAAGGAATCAGACCCACGCGAAAAAGTGCTTTGGGTTGATGAAATTTCATTCATTCATTCATTCTTTTATTTATTTATTTATTTATTTATTTATTTATTTATTTATTTATTTATTGGTACTGGGGATTGAACTCAGGGACACTCGGCCACTGAGCCACATCCCCAGCCCTATTTTGTATTTTAATTAGAGACAGGGTCTCACTGAGTTGCTTAGGGTCTCGCTAAGTTGCTGAGGCTGGCTTTGAACTCGCGATCCTTCTGACTCAGCCTCCCGAGTGCTGGGATTACAGGCGTGCGCCACCGCGCCCGGCAGGTTGATGAAATTTTGTGAGAATCTTCCAGGTGGTCACAAAGCTACCATAAAGAAGTCACGGGAATTCACCCTTGTGGAGTCAAGTGAACTCCTCAGACATACCCTGGACACTCAGGATACCTGAAAAGTCAGATTTCCAGCTGCCTTTCAGAATCAGGAGTTACCCACCACCCACTGAATCCCACCATGGATGCATCTTCTGCTTCGCATTTAAGGACACCAAAATGTCAGAGCAGAAAAGTTAGAAAAGTACCTTTACAGCCACCAGCTCTAAAGGAAAGACACGCTGGATGGGAGAAGGATGGCACCAGTTTGTCACTGAGGAACACTGTTCAAGGCAGGACATCCAAATGTTCATTTCTGCAGCAAAGTGTAATTTGCATTTCCCTGTGTGTACGCTGAGCTCATGACCAGTGCAACGCAAGAAGCCTTGGACAAAGGGCTGCATTCCAGCTTTTTTAAAGAGCAAACAGAGTCAACTTGTCTTAACAAGTCAGCAACACCTGCATTGCTCTGGCAGGACTCTCTCACAATAAGCAAATAACGAGCTGCCAATAAGCCCAGTCCAGAACAAAGGAGGAGAGCCCTCCGCTCCCCCGCCTGATGTCTCCACTGGCAGGAGATGTTTTCTTTCTCAATATAGCAAGAGGAATTTTGCCCCAAACTGCTAACTCAGGGGAATTAATACCCTCCAAAGGGAGGGAGAAGGCCCTCAATTAGGTTGCCAGCTTCCTAAAAAGGGGATAGATTCTCCCCTTTTTTGGGAAGAATTCATAAATTGTTTTCATCCTCTAGTGAAAGACTAAAGCCTTAAAGGTTTAAGTCAAAGCACTCTGATTATGTCCACACTAAGGATTCCAGAGATTGTGGCCCAAATAGCAATGGGAATGGCTTACCATCACCCTTGTCCAAATGACACCCTGAAGACCATCTCTTTGCTTAAACTCTTGCTGGGTCTAAGCAAAAATTCCAAACTACTCTATTTACCACCACGTGGGAATTTATCAGGGTGCATGATGAGCAGTTCATGAGTGGGGGAGGCTTCCCACGTCTGAAGGACAGTCCTTGCACACCGATTCACCAGTTCACTTATCTCTGTGTAAAGAACGGAAGACAGAGCAGTGTCTAAGAATTAAATCTCTGGGGCCAGAAAGATGATCAGGCGTGTTACTTAACCTCACTAAACTTCAGTTTCTCATTTGTAAACAAGCTTTTTAATAATACCCACACACCTCCCAGGTGAGCTATGCAAGTTACGCACCTAATACTGTGTCGGAATGTAAACAATAATAAAGGCTGGTTATTATCATTAGTATATATCACCCAGCGTGTAGTCTCTGGGCACTTGCAAATCATAGGAAGACTGAAATAATGAGATTTCAGGGGTCCTAAAAAAAGACCCTTCCTGTTCACAAAATATTTTCCCTAAATAAAACAAAATTAATTTTTAAAAAATTGTTTCTCTTCTTAAAAGACAGATACTCTAAAGAATGGTAAACTTGAGCCCTATCAGTATGCAGGTATTCACTGAACCCATATATAATGTGCAGGCGTTCCTTGAATCCATGGATAATAATAGGGTCATTTTACAAATGTGCAACCTGACCTTCAGGTCAATTTCAATGCCAGGTTGCTCAACAGAAATTCCAAGACAGTCCACTTGACCCTAAGTTTGTCCTTTCCTTTGGTATTTTGCCCAATAGTAGCAACAGTGTTCCATCCTAAGGGAAGGTTTTTATAGCTAGAGAGAGTAAAGGGAAGAAAAGAAAAAAGAATATGAGGATATTGTATAAAGAAGAACGAAAGCCATAGGACATGATATGGAAATGTCGGGAGGCACAATTTCACAAAGGTCAGGCAGCCCTCGGCAACACAGCTCAGCGATCTTCTCCACCACACAAGACACACAACGCCTAAATGACAGCAGCCACTCAGGAGCCTACTGCGAAAAGAATGTTTATATGCTCAGTCTGTCTAACATATTACTTAATAGGCTACAGCAAGCTCAATGTAAATTCTTCTAAGAATATGAATACATTTGTTGGAGGCAGACATGTGCTCTGAGTATAATTGAATAACCCTGGAAATTCAGTAAGTTTCTTTCCTTAAACATCAGTGCAGTAGGCTGGGGTTGTGGCTCAATGGTAGAGTGCTTGCCTATGATGTGTGAGGCACTAGGTTCAGTTCTCAGCATCACATGTAAATAAATACATAAAATAAAGGTCCATCAACAACTAAAAAGAAAAAAAAATCAATACAATATCTACAAAAAGTAGTTCTAAGAGGAGAGGAATACCAGGAAAATAATTCAGCTGTCTTCATGTATTTTTTGTCTACTGCATTTACTTTAATGACAGACTCTTGCAATCAGGTTTGAATGAAATTCTGAGTCTACAGGGAGCTCCCATCTGGGTTCCAAATAACCACCATTTGCAACATTTGTAGGTGAACAGAATGTTGGTTCACAATCTAGAGAAAGGAAAGACGGATTGTTCTTTTAATGTCATTTATGATGTGTGGGGGCAAAAAAATTTATACAAAAACTTAGGATTTAAACAGACAATGTTTTTAAAATATGAAGCAGATGCTTTTGAAACAAGGACACTACTCTATGTCCCACAGTGCTAATCCACTTGGCTACTACAGCCAGAATGGACAATTTCACAGATTCTGAGAAATTTTAAAACAGTCTAAAATGTCATTCCTCATGGAAAACAGACAGTGCAATTACTGCTGGAAATAATGACTAATGTTTACTGACGAATTATGTATGCACTATATATACATGAGCTCATTTAGCCTTCCCAAGAATCCTGGGAGGACACTGTCATCAGTATTTTTAGAACCATTTCACAGATGAAGAAACCGAGACTAAGGAAGAGCATTTCTCCCCTCCAAAGCAGGAGTTCCGGTGTCAGGGCAGGACTCACGGTGGTGCTCAGGTGCAAGGGGTAAAAAGAGTTGGAATATCAAGGAGAGTGAGAAGACCCAGCAGCAGCATTTGAGCTTACCAACAGTGGAGGTACCCTGAGCACAACATGAACACATGATGGTTTTGGTGGGATGTCAGACAAAGACACCAGTGGGACCACGGAACTCTGGCCCTATTTATCACAAAGAAAAAGGGTCAACATCATCAAAGAACATCATGAAAAGAAAGATATCTCTTTACATTGCTCCCACTGCCTAAACATACTGTAAAACAAGCAGAGCATCTATCAGATTTTCTCCAACTTGAGACCTACATTTTTCAAGTCAACCCAGTATACAGACATATAGCCTTGTTTTCTATTCTTTCTATTACGTCTATAAAATAACCACTACTGTTATTTGATAAACTCCCAAAACATCCCAACCCTCATGTGAAAAGCACTACCCAGATGGTTATCACAATTTCCCACATGGAGCTATCTATATTTGTGTGAGTGCATATATTTTTAAAGCATGAGGGCTCACATAAACTTGCTAACTTTAAGGCTTTTGCTTAGTCCAGAGGACTTGACCCAGTACCAGATTCTTAGCAAGGATCCTGGAGGACTTATCTGAACCTTCTGGAAATGGATGGAAATCATGTGAATAACTGCAGTTGTATAAGGAACAATGATCAGCTTTTCAAATCAGTGGGATCATAATAGTTGGCAAACCTTGCAGCAAAACCACATGGAGCTTCTACATAAAAATAAAATTTACCTGCCACAAGAGGAGATCATGCCAATCAATATGACCATAAAATCGTGTCACAAAAACTGTAAGTGGCAACCTGGCAGAACATAAATAGCATTCACGCACTTCTACAAAGTGAGTGCCAACTTGGAACTGTACTAAGAAAAGCACAGGAGAAGGAACAAGAGGGTCCTCCGTGTTCTTGCAGTGTTCTGGAATTATACTATGACGCTGGAATCCACAGAACTGAAGACTGCCACCTACCTGTTCCCTGCCTTCCACAGAACACCTGACGAAACGCCCAGAGAGATGATTATTTAAAAACAAAACTCACTCTGCTTTATCCTTGCTTGTTTCCAATCAAAAGCCAAAATGCTTCAAGAAAAAAGTTCACACTGATTTAGGTAATTAGGAAATGCAGTGCCCTCGGATGAAAAGGTGTGCTGTGCGCATTCTTCCTAAGGAGGAGTATTCTACGAGAGCCAAGCCAAGAGCGGCACTTCCATTTAAAAGCACATTAACAACGTAAATGTGGCATTCTCAGCCCCAATTAATTCTCTCAGTGAAACTAATCAAGACCTGTGTGGCTTGATCTTTATCAGATCAAAGGTATTCAAACTGATTTTGTTCCTGCACTACGTGGCCATCAAGCCTGGTGGTACATGTGCCGTGCTCCCCAGGCCTTGGTTCCCTTCCACATCTCTGGCCCCTCATGATGGCTCTGGGGAGGAGAGCCGCTCACCTGGACAAAGCACAGGTCTGGGGAATGACCAACACCTGCCTGGCTCAGGCCCTTCTCTCCCTGCTCTTTGAGGCACCTGCCAGGCCCACCTGAGGTCTGACTTACTCTAGACCACACAGCAGTAACTCCCAGAGATCCTGTGCCGTGGGAGGAAGCCTACCACTGTCCAGGGCTAGGTCTGCATAGGAAGTAAGCCCTTCTTACTCTACAGTCAAGGGATGTTCTAGAAATATCCTCCAAATCACAGGCTCCAATCCCATGCTACCAGTAGTAAAGCAGATCCTCTGGTTTCCATCTGCTGCCTTCACTGTGTCGCTCAACTGATCCAGAACTTGGGCAGGAAAGAGTTTCTCAAATCCCAACAAGCTCAGTTGTCCCCATAGTCTCAATTTCAAGTGGGTTGACAACACTTAAAATACTGCGCTTAACTCATCTGTTACTTTCCAATTTTAGGGCACACTGCATGTGCCTACTTGATCAGACAACTCTACTACATATTCATATCTACAGGCAACCTCGCCCAGCAGGGAAGTTCCTGGAAACCAAAGCATAGAACCAATGTCCTATATCAAGAGAGGATTTCAGAAACAATATTTTTCTGTGATTAATGTCCAATCACAGGCTAAGGGTAGGGTTGTAGGGTGAATTTAAATAGGAATTTGGTTACAGCTCCCAAAGAATATTTCATTCTATTGTCCAAAGTGGATTTTCAGAATAACATATATTCAATTGTGAGCATTTAGATACATCTGCATCCTAAGTGAATAAATTTCAGAATTAATTCTCAACACTGTGGTAGGCAGCTAAGAGACTCTACCCTGCTGATAGAATAACTTTCCAAGAATCCAAAGCCAATGATCTGGTTCCTACTTGAAATTTCTATTTGAAATTCTGATTGGCAAAACCTGCCAATTTTATCGTGGTACATCCAACACAAGTTAAGTCTTGGGAAGTAAATCTTTTGGGCTCTGAGGCTGAGGGAATGGAAAATAAGAGAAATCTGTATACAAATCTCCTTGACATGATTTTTGTCTTTATCTTGACAACGTTACCAGAAACATAAAAGCTGACCCCACCTGGTTTCTCATTCAAAAGGTTTCCTTGTGTCTCCACATTCCAAGATGGCCTCAGGTCGAACCTTCCACTGTCCCTGGGGCAGCACAAGTGGGCCTCAGCTCCTCCCCCATCACACAGAGCGTGAATGTGGCTAAGCCTTCTTTGTGTTTCTGTAGCTCTGGTTTCTGAGGCACCCTATGCTAAATATTCAGGTGTCAAGGTAAGAAAATCATCTTTGGGAAGAGTTAATTGATAAGCAATGATAACACATGTTCAAAAGCTTCTCAGTTGGTGAACAAGTATATATTCGAGTCTCTGTTTTCAGTCCTCTTGGATTGTAAGTGGAGTTGCTGGGTCATATGGCAATTCTCTCTGAAATTTCAGGAATCACCAAACTACTCTGCACAGCAGCCATACAATTTTACATTCTCCCCAGCAATGGACAAGGGTTCCAGTTTCTCCACATTCTCATCAACACTTGTTATTTTCTACTTGTTAAAAATAAAATTATCATCATCATTCCAGTGGTTAAAAAGGTATCTGACTGTGGTTTAGATCTGCACCTCCCTAATGATCAGTGAAGCTGTGCATCTTTCCATGTGTTTACTTGGCCTTCTGCATATTTTCTTTGAAGAGATGTCAGTTCAAGACCTTTGCCCATTTTTTAATGGTGCTGTTTTTTGTTGTTGCTGAGTTTTATCACCAGTGTTCATAGCAGCATTATTGACAGCAGCCAAAAGGTGCAAACAACAAAAATGTTCATTGATCCATGAACAAATGTTTTTTTAAAAAGTGTGTATGATGAATGAAACGTCATTCAGCCAAACGAATTTCTGACCCATGCTACAACATGAATGAACCATACGGCATTAAGAAAAGTGAAACAAGCCAGACATGAAAGACAAATACTGTGCGAAGCCACTTGTACAAAATACCTAGAACAAGCAAATCCACAGAATGTGGAATGGAGGTTACCAATGCCTGGGTGGGAGCTGGGGTTGGGGATGAGAAATGAGCAGTTATTATGGTTTGGAGATGAAATTTCCCCATAAAAGCTATGTGTTGAAAGTATGGACCAATGCAGCAAGGTTCAGAGGTGGCACTTTTAGGCAATCATTGGATCATGAGGGCTTTGACCTCATTAGGGATTAATCCACCAAGTGGATTAAGTTGTATGGACTACCTGGAGGTGGGATGTAATTGGAGGAAGTAGGTCGCTGGAGTTGTGCCCTGGAAGGGTTTTTCTTCTTCCCAGCCCCTCGCTGCTCCTTTCTCTCTTCTTCCTGGCTGTCATAAACTGACAGCTTTCTTCTACCATGCCCTTCTGCCATGATGTTTTGCCTCGCCTCAGACCCAGAGCAATGGACTTCTCTAATCATGGGCTGAATCCTCTGAAACTGTGAACCAAAATAATCTTTCCTCCTCTAAGTCTCTCTTGTCAGAGGCATTTTGGTCACAATGACAAATAAACTGATTAACAGTCATTATTGCTTAATGAGTATAGTTTCTGCTTAAGATGATGAAAAAGTTCTAGAAATAGCTCATGGTGATAGTTGCACAATCACTTAGAAAGGGTTAGAATGGTGTGCTCTATGTTAAGTACATGTTACCACATACACACAAACACAAGTCAGCTTAATTTTATTTATTTTATACTTGGAAATATAATTAGTTGAGAAAAAATACCCATCATCTTAGGGGAAAAAAATGGCTTTGGTCAATGATGGTTGAGTTGGGAGGTTCCAGAAACAAGTGGGAGCCAGGAAGTGGCATCTAGGTTCTGCAGTATCAGGAACCCAGCACATTCCCAGCTGTACGAGCTAGCAACAGTGGGTGACTTAACACTAACTTTCAGAGTCCCATCAGATGTAGAATTGAAAAGGGAGAGAACAGCTGGAAGGGATGCGGGAAGACCTGGGTGAAATGTTTGCAGTAGGAATTGTTAAAGGCAGGGCTCCAAGAGTGTCTGTGGCCTGCACCTCGGCCTCCAGCTGAGGCCTGCCCAGGGTCTGGGGTCAGTCTAGACACTGCCCATGAAAGTACACTACACTCCAAGCTCTTGTGCGTTTTTCCAATATTTTTCAGGACAGAATTTTAAAAGTCACAATTGCTCCTGAACACGAAGGAAGCAAAAGGATGCAATTAAGTGCAGGAAAACAGCCTGAGACTCCCAAACACCAACTTAGCAGAGGAGGCAAAGAGAAGCCCAGAAGGAAATAAGCTAAACATCAGCAGTGGGTCCCACTGGACCCAAGTTATGGGTGGCTTTGATGCCATCTTTATGTTTGGTTACAAGTGCTAATATTTCTACAACAAATATGCCTGATTATTTTTAAATATTATGAATGAAGAGAAAGAAAAGGCAAGCTCAAAGCCCACCTTCTCTGGAGGAGTCTTTGCTCCTTTCTCCCCCCTGCAGAGGACACTCATCTCCTCTCGCTCTCTTCTCTCTTCGTTCCATCTGCCTTATGAGGGTGCAGAGGACAATTCCATTCACTAACCACAACAGCTCCATGGGCTGGTGACCATCATGCCCATCTTACAGGGTACTAGACTTTGACTTTGTCCTCCAAAGTTCATATGTAGGAACCTAAATACCCACTGCAGCTGCGCTGGAGGCAGAGCCTAAGAGAAGGTATGCAGGTCATGAGGATGGAATAATGCCCTTCTACCAGGAGTGAGCGAGTTCTCAGGAAATGTGTTCATTCTTGCAACAGTGGGTTGTTAGAATAGAGAGTTCAGCACCCACGGCTTTCTCTGGTCCCTCTACCATGCTGTGAAGCAGGCAGAAGACCCTCAGCAAAAGCACCCAGAGCACCATGCCCTTCGACATCCAAGACTCCAGAATAAAAAGCCAAACAAATTTCTGTTCTTTATAAATTACCCAGTCTCTGGTATTCCGTTATCACAACAGAAAACAGACTGAGACACAAGAACTGCAGCCCTAAGAGCAACAGCAACTTGCCCTTAGGCACCTGTGACAGAGCAGGTTTCAAATTCACAGTGAATCCTGAACCCACACTCGAGGCTCTGACACTCTGCCCCCTCCTGTATATATTTCTGCTGTTGCCACCACCCTACTCTGTCACCACGCACTGACTTTCCTATCACCTCCAACACACTGTGAGTCAACACACTGCAGCCTATCAATCTCTTCCTGAAATATCCGTCCCATAGCCAATTCTCTAGTATGTCTACTGAACTGAGTTACTGTTGAATGTCAGGTCCCAGACCAAGTGAATGTTTAAAACGATCTCTGCGTACCTGCACAGCACCATCTCCACTTCCACAGGCTGTCGAACAGCCACTTGAGCCAAGGATAGCCATTTTACAGGTCTCCCACACAACTCAGGTGCAAAGTGGTCCATCACATTTCTCTTTGGGGAACCTGGGTTCCCTGGGGAGGTCATGGTAGAGGACACCCAGGTGTCCTTCTGAACTTCACAGTCAAAGTGAAGAGAGATGAGAAAGTTTATAAAGAAGTCATTAAAAAGTAGCTGGATACACTCCATTTTATATCTATCAAACCCACAGAAATATACAAAACAAGAGTGAGCCCCACGGGACTGCGGTGGTGGCTCAGTGGTAGAGTGCTTGCCTAGCACATGTGAGGCACTGGGCTCGATCCTCAGCACCACAAAATTAACTAACTAATTAATTAATTAATTAATGGTATTATGTCCATCTACAACTAAATAGGGAAAGGGAAAAAAAAGAGTGAAACTCACCTGGTGTGGTGGTGCATGCCTGTAATCCCAGTGGCTTGGGAGGCTGAGGCAGGAGGATTTCGAGTTCAAAGCCAGCCTCAGCAACCTAGCAAGGCCTTAAGCAACTCAGTGAGACTCTGTCTCTAATAAAATATAAAAAGGGCTGGGAATATGGCTCAGTGGTTAAGCGCCCCAGGGTTCGATCCCCAGTAACCGCCCCCCACACACACCAAAAAAATTAACTCCATTGTAAACTATGGGTGCTGGATAATAATTATGTAACATCGTAGGTTCACATCAACTGTCAAAAAAAAGAAGGTATCACCGTCGTTGAGAATGTTGATAATGGGGAGTCTGGGATAGGGGTGGTTGATTCTGGTTACTCAGAGCATCCTGCTCAATTTTGCTTTGAATCTAAAACTGTTCTCAGAAAAACAGAAAGTAGCCAGGTGTGATGGTGCATGCCTATAATCCCAGAGGCTTGAGAGGCTGAGGCAAGAGGATCATGAGTTCAAAGCCAGGCTCAGCAACTTACTGAGACCTTGTCTCTAAATAAAAACATAAAATGGGCTGGGGATGTAGCTCAGTGGTTAAGAGTTCCTATTCCTCCTTGGTACCAGCAAAAGAAAAACAGAAAGTAGTACTATAGACACATCAACAGATGAAGGAGAAAACATCCAGATAATGATTTCAAAACCATGGTGCCCACCTGCTGTGGATAATGAAGACAAGACTCCAGCTATAAAGGCAGAAAAGAGAGGAAACCATCTTTGAAAATGGTTAAATTCTGCAATGGTTTAGTAAAACAGGTGGCAGAAATCTTTTTAAACTTCAGTAATATTCAGGTCTCACCTGCTTAGGGGCAGAGAGAGGATGACCATAATACCAAGAACAACATAGCAGGTAACACTTGGCAGGGGGGCTATTATATGTCAGAAACTTGAGAAATATTTCAATCTTAACTACTTTATCAGGAAAGTTTCATTTTGTAAATGAAGAAACCAAAGCACAGAGAATTTAAGTGATCTGCCCATGGCCACACAGCTATAGAGAGTGAAGCTAAGGTTTTTATTCTCATTGTGCTCTTCTTAAGCAACTTCTCTGCTCCCACCTTTCAGACAGATGCTTCAAGCCTATCTCAGAATTCCAGGATTTCATCTATAGGGCCCCTGCTACTCTCAGGAGCAAAAGGGCCAATTGCCCAACTAGAAAATGTAACATCCATGATGGAGACAAAGTTGTTGGCTTATTCTGGCTTCCAAACAACAAAGTGAATTTCTAAGTCATTTCTGTGATTCAATTATCCAGTTAAGGAAGATTCCAGTAACGTTCCCACCAACTTGGGCACCCCCCAGCATGAGGAAATGGGAAATGCTTACCCTATAACTACAGATGCAGAAGTTCCGACAAGGCAAAGAACACACCAATGTGATAGTCATTAAATAACGAGTAGAAGTATTTTTTCACAGTTCGATACTATTAGAGAAAAATCATGGAAGGACATCTTTTTCATGTTTTTATAAGTGTGTTTTAGTTATGCATAGTAGTAGAGTTCACTTTGACATATTCATAAGCAAGAAATATAATCACTAACACTTCCACCCCACTCCCTGTTCCCCTTCGTCTTTTCTACTCATCTTCCTTATATTTATTCATTGTTTTTCCAACCTGTGCTTTATAAATATACGTAAAGGTGGAGCTCACTGTGGTCTACCATATTGGCACCTAGCAGAATTCAGTCCATTCCATTTCCCAGTTCCTCTCTTCCCCCATTCTTCCTCCCTCCCCCTCCATCCCCTTCCTGGGCTCCACCAATCTCCCTACAATAGGATACATTTTAAGAGTGTGATCTTTGAATTTACTCGGAAGAAACTTCATCTAAAATAATATAAATATTTGTCTTGTATCTGTGGAAACATCAATACGTTTCTACCTTTTAGGTCATAAAGATGGAAAAAAACCAGGAGCCCGCAGGTTGGAGGTGTCACATGGAGGGAACATGAAAAACCCATACTTTCCAATACTCCTCCATGATACTGTTTATTTCCACATGCAACTGTGAATAGAGGCAATATTAGATTGCAAAATCAATGTCATATGTTATATTGGCAGTTAAGAATTTTTTAAAATTGGAACAGAAGACGTTCTGTTTAAAATGGAAGAAGTCCACTCCTTTGCAAACTAATCGTGCTCGTCACACTCCGCACACCGGGCTGAGCACCTTCCCCACTTGTCATGCAGAGCCCTCCTGAAGCACATCTGTGTGTGGTGAATATAAAACCCTGAGCTCAGTGATTCCCAGATTCCCCTCCCACAGGGTGAGTTTCCCACCTGCGAATGGCATGACTGCACCATTACCTAGTTGTCATGATTTTGTACCACTTTTCTTATGGGAAAAATCCATACTTCATTTGCCAGAAAGGCACAGCTCTGTCCTGCCTTTCTACTGTGCCAGCTGATCTGGGAGGCTGTCTGGGGCTGTTCTGGCTGTTAGATGAGAATTACCTATAACCATATTGAAAGGCGGCTGAGATTGCAAAAGGAACTTCCTACCTCTCTGCTTACCAAACCAAATGGATGGAAAGGGAACCAAACACCAGTCTTCAGTCCACACCATGAGACTCCAGAGAATTCACAAGGAGGCATAAGATGGAAAGAAGCCCTCTGCCCTGTCAATGCTATAAAGCTAGGGCAAGTCTCAGGTATCCTGGGAGATCCCCCTCTCCCTACAGATGTGCCTGATAATGCACTTCCCAGCAGGTAACACTCGCAGAGTACTGCAGATGCTAGATGAAAGGCGAGGGTGAAATGCAACATGCTAGTTACTGTGCTGGCCCAGAGGCAGTCCCTCCATGTCCTTCCCAGTGGTGATTAAAGTGATTGCCCTCCATCCCTTCCCTACCTTCCAGTGATGTGAGGCTTAATTAATATGCACTTGAGGTTTTAAGATCCCTAGATGAAAAGGGGACCAGATGTGAAAGTTATTATTATTTTGTTCAAAGAATACTGGTCTCATAACATCTGTGGACAAGTTTACCAAACACCACTTAAAACAGGCTAACAGGGTCAATGCCAAACAATTCAGGTTGGAGTTTTTTAAAGCTTCAGAGATCGCCACATGTGTGCCGGCCATGATTGAACATGTGGCTCTGTCAGAATGAAAACTCTCGCCGAGCACCAACCAGCAGCCCACACCAAAAAGGAGTGGGGAACCTGATCAGAGGCAGGGCAGGTGCTCCAAGAGGCAAAATAGCTAGTGCAGGGAGGAAAGATTTTCCATTTGGAAAGTAAATGAAGCATCAGGCTGCAGAGAACCCTAAATTATCTTTGAGCATTTTTCAGCCACCCTTGAACTTGTTATAGAATTCTCTTCCCACCAACTAGAGAAGCTGAATGGACTTATTTATGAAGACCCAAGAGCAACAGTGGGATCCAGGCTGTGTGTGTAATAACAAAGTTTAATCAATGCTCAGACACAAGGACGACAGGGCGCAGAGGTCCAAATGAGGAAGCTGTTTAGCCTGCCCTCAACCCGGGATTGCCAAGAGAGCCTGTTAAAACCGAAGTTTAGGTTAGGTTTTAACACCCCCATTCTAACATCAGCCCTCCGAGGGCTTCCAATACCAGGATAGTCCCTGACCACACTCCATCATCCACAGCTCCTTGACCTTCCCCTTTGCTCTTTCCACCCAAGGGCCAGTGATCGCCACGGTGATACTCCCAATAGGCCAGGCCCACCCTCTGCCCTCTGCTACCAGAAGGGCTTTCTCTCCCAACCACTTGCCGTCTTTACTACAAGGTCAGCCATTCTGGGGCCTCCCAAAGCCCAACACTTGTTGCTTAACTGTTTCTCACAGTAATGATCACCTTCTGGCCTGGAGCAGGTGAAACTACTTGCTTACTGTTGACCCTCCGCCATATTGGCAGTTACATGAGGACACGGCAGGGATTCTTTTTGGTCTTGCTCACTGTTTATACCCCACTATCTGGAACTGTGCATGGCTCAAGTGAAGCACCCAATAAATACCTCTGAAGAATATGGACCATGTCTTCAAAAAGGAAAAGAAAACCCTCAGGGGGGAAAAAAAAAAAACAAATATAAACTTCCAGAAAAATCTGCATGATTCCTCAGTTCCATGCTCATGTGCCCTGTGCACAAGACCCCTGGCAACTCCTCATAGAAAGGAAAATAAGATCAAGGCAGGATTGGACCATTCAGGTCCCCAGGCCACAGTCCTTCAAATAACCACCCCCAAAGCAGAAAGTCAGGAGTAACATGGAATCTGCCAAAAGAATCAGTTCACCAAAAAATGCTTCCCTATAATCAACCATACTACCAAGACACACGACCAGAGGCAAGGAAGCAGGAGCTTGAAGTGAATGTGTCCATAGCTACAAGCCTGCATAGTTCAAGTTCAAAGGCTCTTCTTAACAAGGGATTCTCTCACGCAGCCCCCCAACTGCTGCCACAGCAGAGGGAGAAAGGCTGTAAAGGACGTTGAGAATAATATTCAAGAGACACTTCACTGAACACCATGAAGAACATTCAGGGTTGTGCTTCCCAAGTTTAGACTGTATGTTTTTAATACACCCTATTTTATAGATCAGCTTAAGGTCCATACTCAAGCTGGGCAGGAAGCGCAGGATTCCTGATGTCCCCGGTCCCCCCATGCAGAGTCTCCCCCACTAGAGTGGACACCTGTAACCAGGGAGGAAACTACACCCATGTGTCCCTATCACACTGGCCCCTAGTTTACATTGAGTTCACTCTTGGAATGGCACATCCCCCCAGGGGGTCACAAGGCATGAACACTGATGGGTGACCACCACCCTACATACAGTATCAAATAGAGGAGGGGTCCCCCTACCTAGAGAGCCCTGCGCTCCATTTATTCATCCCTCCCTGCCCCTCGCACCCAATAGCCACACTGAAGGTTCCTCCAGGCCCTTTCTCAGTCTGGCAGTTCTGTCGTTTTCAGCATTGAATAACAGCCGGCTGTATGAATGAGGTATCCGTGTGCCTACTGAAGGACATCGCCACTGCTTCCCAGTTGCAGCCACTATGAGGAAAGCTGCTGGAAGCACCCCTGCAGGTTTGGGTAGGAGCTTCGCATGGGAAGGACACAGGAAGAGAGATGTCAGGATCCACCTTGTTGAGTTAAATGCAAAATAGCTTCCTACTCTCTAGAAAAGCACCTCTTTCTAAGAACACTTTTGTCAGATTAAATTCGGCAAAGAAGTCTGGTTTTGGTTTATACATGAAAGAATCCATCGCTAACGCTGTGTTTTGTCTTTTTTCAAGCACTTCAAATGGGTTTGTAAACTCTGAAGTATAAAATGTGATCCAATTTTTTTTTTCCTACTAAATAGAATGTGCCGACAAAACGTGTCTTGCACTTCGCCTGTTTCCCAACTGGTCCCACTGACCTGTGTGGGCCACAAGGAACTCCACCAGGGCTGCCATTTTATCAGGAAGGTACTGAGAAAATTGCTGAGTGGCAAACACATTTCAGACATGCAGCCAAGTAGTCAACAAAGAATAGGACAAATTTTATTTTTTTATTTTTTTTAAATGTGGATAGACCTTTATTTTATTCATTTATTTATATGTAGTGCTGAGAATCAAACTCGGTGCCTCACACATGCTAGGCAAGTGCTATACCACTGAGCCACAACCCCAGCCCCAGGTTATGATGAATTTTAAAATGAAGATTCCTACATGCCTCTGGACACAGCTATAGAAATGACTTAGGAAAGTAAGCATTCATTCCACCAACCATGTCTCAAAATCAGCACACGAGTAATCACATAGAAGTCACAAAAATAGTTCTGCTTGCCTAGTATGCAGGAGGCCCGAGATGTGATTCCCAGCAGTACAAAGAAAAAAAGTCCCAAAAATGCAGACATCCCAAGTCAGATGGACCCACCTCTTGGAAAGGTGGAACCTACCTGGTCAAAAACAGACTTTAGGTCTCAGGGCCAAACTGCTCCAAGCCACAACAACTCTCAGGGGAAACGTGAGAAAGCATGGTGTCCAAGAGCCCCATCAGGTTTTAAGAAAGGGTACACCAAAAGAAACCACCTCTCCGTGTTTCCCAAGGTGCAAATGCATTCCTGGCGTGGAGACCCTTAGCTGCCAAGGGCTCAGCACAGAACCCCAGGCAGGCCAACACCTTTAAACATCAGAGATCAAGGTGCACAGAAGGCTTGCCCTTCACCACGCTGTACATACCACTGTCTCAGCACCCCTGGGCATCCCCACCCACCCCCAGTTGTGAGTCAAAAGGAAGACTGCAGAGGAAGCCCAGGGGTAAGTACACAGGGTCCCAGAAATAGTCTGACTAGCAAGATTTCAGTCTGATTGCAAATGACAGAATAAGGGGCAGGAGATTGAAGTCTAAACACTGATATGATATCTTCTTGAGAAGAGGGAGACACTGAACATTTGAGCCTGCTTTTGTTTTGTTTTGTTTTCATTTTGCTTTAACTACAAGGTCCCAATGAAAGCATCAGCCACAGATAATGTATCCAATTGCTGAGAAAAAGCAAGCCGGCTCTCCAATGTACCCCTCATCTGACTAGCAACAAAATGGTATTATTTTCCCATTTTGTTTAATTTCTCTCCTGCTGAAAATTACTTCCAGATCCTAGGTTTTCTTTAGTTTCCGTTTTCATCCTACATGAAATCCCCTACTCCTGGAGGACAGAGGAAAAAGAAAAAAGAAAAGAAAACACAATCAGAAAATAGCACCGTGTTTTAAGTGTAATAGGAAAAACATACAATCCAGCTGTAGCACCTGGATCTGAAACAAGTAAATAACACGTATATAAACAACAATGTACTATCGAGCAAAGAGTTGAGTCTTGATAGAGAATATCCCTCTTCAGGCCTTGGCCTCTGTGTCCAAGGAAACTTCTATGGGTTCCCAGGGCACAGAGGGTGATTGGCAGCCCTGAGGGGTCAGCAAGGAAAGCAGGATGAGAAAGTAGCTTTCCCAACTTCTTTCTTGGTCACTGCCTGCTCTCTTTCATATTTCATTAAATAAACACCAACTGGCAAACACTTCATCTAAACATAATTGACGAAGCTTAATAAATATCCTCTGTCATCTCATTAAAAAAGGGGAAAAAAAAAAAAGCTTTTTTCACCAGCAGAGAAAAATCATTCCATTCTGCATGGGAACAGTTTCTATCAGAATCAATAGGGAGACTGCAATCGCCCAGAAAATTGCTCAAACCACCACCAGAAAACTGAGTGATAAAACTCCCACACTCAGATTCACACTATTTATATGATTGTTAAAATCACCCTCCAGAGTTTTCCCTAAAACGTCTGTTGGGTTGGATCTTTTCAGGACTAAATGGCCCATCACGTATCTGTACAAAATTGATCCTTTAAACACTGAGAAAAACAAAGCAGAACTAATATACTAAGAGTTCACACTGGTTGGATGCCCTGACTCTTAAGCAGAGCTGCTCCTGAACCTGTGTAGGACTTCCTTCTCCAATAACTCCACTGTAAACTGAAAATGCTGCAAGTCAAAACTGCATTTAATACAGTCAGAACGTCAGACTGGAGACACCCAGCATGCTTAGACTATCGTCATCTCCCTTCTGATTTGGGGGCTGAGCTGCGGTCACTGCCACTGCCAAGCGATTGCAGAGGATCACGCTGCAAAGGACCACACCAGAAAAGAATCCAATTCCAAATCCCCAAGTGCAACTTCTACTGAATGCATCTCACCTGTACAGCACTGTAAAACTGAAAACCTGAATGACCATCACAATTCTGGGACCCTCTGAACTACAGATGCACTGTCACACCACTAGACGGGAAGATCGGAAATGCAGTCACAAAGGCTAGGGGTGCCCTGCTGACAGCCAGGGCAGGAGGGGGTAGGAGAGCAGTGCTAGGGGGTCCACCTCATCACCAGCGCCTACCTGTGTTGCCTGCACTTCTCTCTGCCTCAGTTTCCTCAGCTATAAACTGGAAGGAGCTCATTGGGTTATTGTGAAGGTCAAATACACTCGTGCATGTTAAGCACTGAGAACTGTGCCAGGCAGGGAAGGAGCTCTCGGTGAGCAGAGACAGTAGTGATAACAGTGTCCTCCATACTTTTCCCATTTTTAACCCTTACAGTTCGATGGCTAATATCCTGATGCTTTGCATTTATTCCATTTCTAATTTCTACTCTTGTCTGGCCCCTCTTAACTCTCAATGGCCTATAATTTCTGCCCTTGAATATAGTTAAGTTCCCTGAGGGAGGGTAAGCTCTATGCCACATCTCATCCAAACTCCCAGAGACCTCCAAAGACATACAGCCACCCAAGGCAGGGTTCATTGAAAGAACGAATCAATGAACTCCCCACTACACCCCCGATTGATAGGATGCAAAGCAACTAAATGTCCCTCTGTTCATTTGGCCTATTAAGTTCTGTAAATACATTAGAAAAATAAATAGCAGCAGTTATAACCCCGAGGCCAAAATAAGAAAAGCTCTGAATGGTCTCTCTGGCTTTAAGCTCTTCCACATTAGTTGGACTCCATGCTTGGGATGCAGGGAAGCAATTGCAACCAGCTCTTTCCTCCAGCGCGCCCCCCAAAAGCTACAACCACGAAATACCACCCCATTGTCAAACTCTCACTATTCCATCCAGAAAGTTTTCTGCTGCCCCACATCCTCCGTGTCTGGGTGCTGTTCTTCATCATCTCACTTCCTTTTTCCATCAAAGCCTTCCACCCTCATTACACAGATGGACGCTGTTTGAACAGCAGAGAATCCCAGGGAGAAGAGCACCTACTGCTCTCTCTTGATTCTCTGGGGACATCAGGTGGCTTCTCTGGAGCCTTGAGCAAAACCACCCCAGGCCTCTGGAATTTTCCTTGCCCCAGCTCTGAAAGTAATGATCTACAGCCCATCACTCCCTACACCACCCCCCGAGCAGTTCATTCCCATTCCCATAAGAAAACCAAACTCTGCAGAGTATCAATTAGAAGCAGAGAGGAAAAGCCGTGTTTGGAGCAGGCTGGCTTCTTCCCAAGCTAAACACACTTATGTAAATCTGATTCCATGACTGCCCAGCCGGCATACGTACCAGGGCGCCCAGCTTTTCCGGAGTTAAGCTTTTGTTTACCCACTGTCAAGTGGGTATTTCCCAGGCAGCCTCTCCTCCTCCCATGGAGACTGGCTGCAATCACCCTACCCCCTACCCGGGCAACCAAATGTGACATCAAAGGAGCCCCCGGAATGGCCATCTGTCCCTGCCACGCCAATGTTTATGCAATGTGGGCAGAAGAGGAACGGGCCAGGGAAAGACCCAAGGGTGTCCGGCAGCATCAAATCCAAAGCACCAACATCCCACGCTGAATGTGCTACAGAGCAAGAAGGCCAGAGTCCTCAGCCGAGCTAGCTAGAGGGTCTCCTGCTTTGGAAAAGAAGAATAAAGACTACTTAACATTCCTGAAGAGCAAGGGTGATACATTGCACCTGTGGATAAGCATCTGGGTATAAAGTGCAATCCCTAATTTTACAGGTTTTCAAGTATTACCCACCCATCCCTAAAGGCCACACCTAAACATGGTATTTTGGCAATGATAACTTTAATAAATTCATGAAGTGCTAAAAAGAACTGACCAATATAGAAAAGGCATAGATCAGAAGTGACCTTACCTCAGGAATCTGTGAATTCTAGAGTCAATGTGAACATTAGATATCTCCACCTAATCCCCTCTGTTCGTATCCAGAACCTCAGGCCAAAAATGGGGACAGTCATGGGTTCAGAAATCATATAAAATACAGTTCAAACCCAGAGACAGCTAGCAATTACAGAAATGCAAATTAAAACTACACTGAAATTTCATCTCACTCCAGTCGAAATAGCAATTATCAAGAACACAAGTAACAATAAATGCTGGCAAGGAAGTGGAGGGAAAAGGTCCACTCATACATTGCTGGTGGGACTGCAAATTGGTGCAACCACTGTGGAAAGCAGTATGGAGATTCCTCAGAAAACTTGGAATGTAACCATCATTTGACCCAGTTATCCCACTCCTTAGTTTACACCCAAAGGATTTAAAATCAGCATCTGTAGTGACATGGTCACATCAATGTTTATAGCAGCTCAATTCACAATAGCCAAGCTATGGAACCAATCTAGGTGCCCTTCAACAGATGAAAGGATAAAGAAAATGTGGCATATATACATAATGGAATATTACTCAGCCATAAAAGAGAATGAAATTATGGCACTTCCAGGTAAGTGGATGGAACTGAGACTAACATGCTAAGTGAAATAAGCCAATCCCCCAAAACCAAAGGCTGAATGCTCTCTCTGATATGTAGATACTAACATACAACGTGTGTGCTGAGGGCGTGGGTAGGGAAGAATAGAAGTATTTTGGATTAGACAATGGGGAATGAAAGGAAGGGAGGGAGATGGGAATGGGAATAGGAAGAGGCAGTAGAGTGAATCAGACATTAGTTTCCTATGTTCATATATGATATACAACCAGTGTAACCCCACATCACGTATAACCATAAGAACGGTAAGTTATACTCCATGTATGTAATAATATGTCGAAATACATTCTCCTGCCATGTATAACTAAAAATAACAAATAAAAGGAGAAGGAAGAGGAGGAAAAGGCCCAGAGGCAGCACCATGTGGTCTGATTTTAGTCAAGCCTCTTGGGTTCCATCAGCTGGACTCAGAAGAGAGAATCCACACGTGCTACAGAGCTGTGAGGTTTGGTCATACACAAACCACCCTCGGTATCCTTATTTCAACCAATCAGATTGCAGCTAGGCAGAAAGTACACAGAAAAAGAAATTGCACCTGTACTGAACACATAACCTTTTATTTCTGTCATTCTCTAAACAACACAGTATTAGCAACTGTTTACATGACATTTATGTTGTATCAGGTTTTATAAGTCATCTAGAGATGATTTAAAATATATAAAATATGAAGCTGGGCGCAGTGGCGCACGCCTGTAATCCAAGCGACTTGGGAGGCTGAGTCAGGAGGATGGCGAGTTCAAAGCCAGCCTCAGCAACTTAGCGAGGCCCTAAGCAACT
>JAJEJO010002338.1:139497-162078 GCA_020662805.1 Glaucomys volans
AGTGTCCCTGAGTTCAATCCCTGGTTCAAAAAAAAAATAAAATAAAATAAATAAATACAATATATTTGAAAAGGTACACAGGTTATAAACACCGCACCATTTTATATAAGAGAGCTGAGCATCCACATATTTTGATAACCGAGGGCGTCCTGGAATCAATCTCCCTCCATACTGAGGATACCGTATCATTTTAGAGAGCCCTTGTTAGAAAGCCAGGTGCATGCCAGGTGCTCTTTTCTTTTGCATCCTCAGTCCCAGGCTAGCACTCTTTCTACCACCTCAGGATGGGAAGGACTCAGTGGAGACAATGTCCAAGCAGGCAAGAGAGAGGGAGACTGCTGGGCACCGTGGGGACCCTCAGCCGAAGCTTGGCACTAGCTCCACTAGGGATGTCTTCGTTACCTTCTGGGGTGGGAGGATGCTGGACAAGTTCACCTTCATTCACATGGAACTTGTTCAGCCTTGGCCCCAAGCACTGGAAGAGGATTCACATTATTCAGCACATAAATCTGCTTCGACTCCCTCAGGGGTAGATGGCCTAACTCTGGTGCCTGAAGCCAAGGGATGATACATGCATTCTATGATTCAGCTCCAACAGCTGCAGTGCGAAAATACACACAGGCTCACACCAAACTGGGATCACAACTTTCAGGTTTGCCCTTGCCTTTGTTTTTAATTTAGTTCTTTGGCCTCATTATTTGCCTTCCTTCAAAGAATCTGGAAACAACTCTGATATTTCTTTGGGAAGCTCTGGCCAGGTTTTAATTGACCCCAAAAGATTCTCAAATGCTGGCTGTGTGGTACGGGGCACTGTGGCACCTCTCAGGGATGCGCACCCCTGCTGGGGAAGAGAAGCTATGGAAGACAATGTCTGACAGATAACACTGGCCTGAGGGTGACAAGGACAGTGGGCTGGAACAGAGCAGGAAGGCAGCAAGAGGGGGTGGACTTGAGATGACCTTGAGGAGAAATAAAATCTTCATCAGCAGAAAGCTGGTGGGAGGCTGCCCCAGCGGGGAACCCAGAAGGATACCCACCTGGGGACAGGACCCAGGGAAGGTGAGTCGGCAAGGCTGTCCAGCCACTCACTGAGCAAACACTTAGCCACAGTCCAAGGCAGACACTAGAATCCATGCTGGGGCAAATTTAAAGAGGAGGACGAGCAGCCCGCTGGAGGAACATGCTGGAACATACAGGTGTCCTGGGGGCGAGCTGCCCCCACCCCCACCTCCCAACTTGGTTGCTCTGGACAAGTTACCTAAGCCAGGTGAAAATTCATGTTTACCTGGTCTATTAGGAAGTGTTTCCAGAGAAAACCAGTTGGGATGTAGGTGGGTGGGACACTGGAGGGAAGGAAGTCACAGGGGCTCTCTGGAGAAGGGACAAATGAAACCTCAGAGCCCTCCTGGAAGATGTGCATCCTCCTCAGGGTTGACCCTTACTAAGGATGCCCTGGGGGTACAGGGCTTCCCAGCACTTGGTCAAAGGGGATCCAACTCCTGAGGGCAATGCTCTGACAAAGAGAAGCGGAGGTGACAGTACATGGGTGGGGCAAATGTAAAGGAGATCCCAGAGACAGGGACAGGGCATGGACAGCATGTGCTACAAAGGGTTAATTCTTGTTGCTTGCATTATTATTCCTACCTCTCTAAAAGAGCACATAACCCAATTATGATCAGACAGAATGATATAAACTGGGGAGACAGTCCTCCACCAGCCACTGTGCGCATTCAGAGAGGAGTGGCTGGGGCTGGGCTCTGGATTCTGGCAGGCAGGAGGAACAGGCAGGACTGGAGGAACAAGTTGCAGCAGGATCCCAGAGCAGGGCTGGAATGCTGGGTGGGAAAGCTCAGAAGCTGCGGGGTCAGGCCTTAAGTATCTGCAATTCTGGCTCCTATTTTATGCAAAGTCTGGGCCAACGAGCATTTTACCAAAACCTGGTTAATGTTAAATAATGCACCAATAATGCACCATTAATAAGGTTAGGTGGGTATGCTCGTGGGAGGAAGGCACAGTTGAAAAGAATAGCAACTTCATAGAGCTTGAAGTCCCTTTGGGTCCAAACCATTCCCCCACTGTGAAGCAAAGGAGGACGCGGATGATGTCATTATCCCCACTCACAGAAAGGAAAGTTGAATAAGCACAGCCCTTTCTGCTAGACTTTGGAAGAAGTAGGGAAGATGTCTTCACAGTATCTTTCTCCTTGGAATGACTGGGAAAATGCACATTTACCCCTTGGTTCTTTCTGCAGAAAACCCCCAGCTTCTTCTGCAGTGGAGATGTCTAGCTTGACCACAGCAATGAAACTCCATGAAATATTCCACTTTACCCAAACCCACTCTGCAGTGGTGATACAGGTTCACCCTCTCTCATTAAGAATAACATGATCCCACATGCAAAAGCCCCTAAGCAAGCTCCTTCTGATGCCAAGTTTCCCCCATGTGTCCAATTCATTCCTTCTTCCTCTTTCCTAGTATCATGGAGACAGGCAAAAGAGAAGTCAGAAGACAAAGGTAGGAAATTACCCTCTGAAGTCTCCAAAACAATTTCTCCATAGCAACAACAAGAATGGGCCCCCAAGCATCAGAAGGTTCCCAGGAAACTAACTTCAAAGTCTCAGACTGCAAGAGAGGAGAATCAGCAACCCCTCTTCCCACCAAGACAAGTCACCAATAATGAACTTCATACTGTCCTGAAACAGGCGGATAAAAAAGGTTTTAAGAGCTTCAATCTTCATTCCCCAGCCTTCTGCAATGCCACACTTACCCCATCCCAAACAGAAGAGGCTTTGTCAAGATCTCCAGAAGTGCCATCTGCAGGGGCTGCTCACGCCGTAGGGGAGGGACTGGGACTCAGAGTGGGATACCCAGGGACTGACCCTCTTCCTCCTCCTCCTCCTGGCTTTCAGGTCTAGAAAGGTGGACCTCAGTGCACACTGGTTCTACCTATAAGAGCAGACGTAGGAAGAAAATGGGTTTGGTGCACCTTCAGAGACATGAATGAGATAACAGAAAAGCACCTCATTTCTTGCAGAGACTCAATACTTCAGTATTTAGTACTAAATTGGTTTTTGAATAAGCAATTGGTGTTTTAATAGTCAGAGGCACTTACCAGGACCTTGATCCCCTGGGGGCTTCGTGGAAAGCACCGTGGCAGTGGTCACTACTGCCCACCCAAATTTCATGATTTATGGAAACACCGGTGCACATGATTCTGAGGTCCTGAATGAGGCTCTTCAGTTCAGGACAAGGTTTCACATATCCATCCAAACCATCAAATGAGTGACACTCCCCAAAAGCGGTGGTCTCTTTCCCAAAAGTATTACCAAATGAAAGCCACACCAGTACTTGCATTCAGTCACCTGGGGTGGGTCTGCTGCGACACACCTGCGCAACTCCACCTCCTTGTCTGAACTCTCATAAAAGCATCAATGAGAACAAAACAGCACCACTGGCCACAGTGGACAGGCCGGACCAGGTCCAACTCGACAATCTGTCTTCCATGAAAATAACCACCCACTTGAGCAAACCAAGGCTTGCTCCTTGGAGAGAGCAGCAAATGACGTCAGCAAAGCCCCATAAAAGCAGTCGAATCCTCTGCCCTGCTCACCATCTTTTCCCCTCCCCTCTTCTCCCCTTGAATACAGATGCTAAATCAGCACACATCCAGCCATATATTCTCCAGGACCTTCCACTGGATGAGCCCCGGGAAGATGAAGGGCTCAGGGCTGGGCCACTCCCATAAGGCTCTGCTCCCTATTGAGGTGCTGTTGAGCAGTCAACTTCTTCCACTCTTTGCTTTTAAGTGTCAATCACAGTACTCAATAGTGGGTATTTTCCCAAGTCTCTGGCAAGTTTGGAATTTGTACTCATTTCATTCCTACCTCTGAAGGTGACAGAGGAAGCAAAAGCAGGAGGGAGGGAGAAAGGAAAGGAAGGAGAGACACAGGAAGGGACAGAGGAAAAGAAGGAAGAAGAAAAGGAAAGAAAGAAAAGAAGAACCAAGCAATGAGATGCTCAAGGAGGGAAGATGATGTGGAGAAGGAACAAAAAAAGTCTAGGAAGGTAAGATAAAAATTGGAAGGGAAAAATACAAGACCAGTTTACCACCAATAAACTAGGAAAATAAGATGAAAATATAGTGACCCTGTAAACCCCACGTACACCTAAGGAAGAGACAGCAAATGGGGAGGGTATTATTTTTTTTTTATATTCTATTGCAGTAACTTTTCACCTTTCTGGAAGGAAGGCACTGAGGAAGGTGGTGAGGTTGGAGGGCTAAGACAGGACAGGAGGCAGAAAAAAATGTCCTAGAGTTCATTAAGTGCCTACTTCGTGCCAAATCCCACGATAGGTATTCTACATGAATATTCATAGTGAAAATCTCACAACAGCCCCCACAAGCAGTTTGCAGTATTTCCATCTCCTAGTTGGGGAAATACAAGTTCAGAGAGCTCAGGCAACTTTCTTAAGGCTACACAGCTAAAAGCAACAGAGCAGGAACTCAAAGCGAGCCTTTCTGACTTGAGCATTCTGTCACACGCTCAGAAAGAAGTTGTTCTAAGAAGACTTTCACGTGCTCAGGCTCATGCATTAAATATGAACCAAAATGAAATGTTCTTCCCCAGTCATTAAAGCAAATTTGTTCTACTCCTGTACAAGGTAAATGTGTATTGTCAAGTGGGTTGAATGCACCCACAATTCACATTAAATTACCAGTGAGTCTCATGCATATTCTAGTTAGATGTTTCTAAAACAATTTCACAGGGTGTGCCCATGTGAGTACACAAAACCCACTGTGGAACAATTCAGTCCAGCGTGCATGATGCTGCTGAACAGAAGGTATGTATGTTTTAATGAAAGTGAAAAACAACCTACGTCAAGACACGACAATAAATACATAATGTCTTCCTCCATGCAGCTAAGGGACTCAGTTGCTGGTTTTCGGAGGGTGTTTTAAAATCTTTGACAGGAAGAATTTTTCAAAGGCACATAAACCCAGGAGGGCTTTGTACTTCAATTAAAATACAAACAAAAACTGAAGTTGATTCTTCCAAAAGACCAATAGTATTGATAACACACTAGCAAGACTGATCACAAGAAGACACCCAGTTGAGGATATAGCCCAATGGGAGAACACCTGACTAGCAAGGTCCAGGCCCTGCTGTGATCCCCGACATCATAACAACAAGATGGCAAGAAGATAAAGGAAACAGTTCCATGGATGTGCAAAAATGTGTTTAAAATACTATGAGAGGATATTATGTGCAACTTAAACCTGTCAATTTTAAACTTGACATGAATGGGGGAAATGCCTATAAAAATTAGTTACTACAAAATAATTTTAGTGGCTCTATATCTATTAAATAAACTCAATCTTTGAGTTAAAGAAAAAAAAGTAGAACTAAACTGGGTCACTTACTGGGAGGGGAGTGGAGACCAAAAGAAAAAAAAAACAAATACAGAAATTGTAGCTTTCTCTTCCACCTATGCCAGCAGAGAGCAGAATTAACCCCAATTTCAGATATTATCTTCTAACAGTCCCAAGTGACAATATCTAAAAATCTTTCTTCTATGAATCATGTATTCCCCTTTCGCTAGCTAAGGATTACTGTTCCATAAAACTCCATCTATTAGTCAGTTTCAGCAGCTCAATCACAAGGTCGGTCCTGTTGGCCTGCCTTTCCTGTTGAAGTGAGTGGCTAAGGGTTCCTTGGGGGTGGGGGAGTAAGCTACACAAGCCTGTTAACTTCAAGTTCATGTCTACCTGCCCAGTCCTTCCTGGAACCCTGGATGAGCGAGAACTTGGGCTCTTCCCGGTGTGACAGCACTGGATTATGCACCTGTTCTTCTGAGTCAGGTCTAGTATGATTAAAGAATAATTTTTGTTACAAATGTTTCTTTAAAGAAGTCAGAAAGTCACCCCAAGCTAACTGTGTCCTGACCCTAACATTCAAGTGGAGGTTTGCTGAGGAAGCCATGCTCTACCACTCGGAAATTAGGAAAATGATAAAATCAGCTACTAACACCTCCTAACTGCACGCACCCTACAACAGGAGAGAAGTCCTTATAAACTGAATTTGGTTTGCCAAAAATGTAAGACTTAGACATTTCTTCACCTTTGTTTCTTGCCATAGAAGTAAGTCAGTTCTCTTTTAAAAAGAAAAAAAAAAATTAGGAAGGATTAGTTTACAAGAAACAGAATGGGAGCTCTGTCTGGGCCTCCTGCATTACTCAGTGCCTGGATCCAGTCCTGAAATAAGGGAAACAGGTAGCAGCCCCAAAACCTCTATCAGACTCCACAACGAGCAAACACCACACACCCCAAAGGAAAAGCCCCTGCAAATAAAACCTAAAGAGCATTTGTGAGAAACTTTTCTTGGGCCAGGAATCCTTTTCCGGGACACATTTCACCTGTAATGATCCAATCCTAAGTGTCGCCCTCCTCCATACTTCCTCTCAGCACCCCACCCAAAATCGACTTGGGCAATCAAGCTGAAGACAAACCAGCTGCCCCAGGAAAACTGACGATTTCACAGAAAAGTTCCGGACAAAGCAACACCTCCACAGCCAGGAGGCCTTAAGCCAGACTCAAGCGCAAAATTAATGAGAAACCACCGAAGCTTCCGTGGGTCACTCAAGAATGACCCTGGAGGCGCTGGTCCACAGACTTCTTTCGGACTCCAATCCCAAGCCCCTTGGGCAGGGGCGGGGGGCATTTTCAACGACATTGACCTGCGATTGCTCAAGCGCAGTGGGGCAGCCCTGTGTAGGACGCATCTTTGGTGGGTGACTTGATCCCTCCATCCCCTACCCGACCTCGAATCCCATAGGGTGATCCTGGCTTTCAGAAGCATGGGGGAAAGATGAAGCTCTTTCAAAGCCCCTTTACCCTAGAGCCAGAATCAACACCGCAGCGGCGCCGGCGGCTCCCCCGGCCACGCGCAGCGCCTGGGGCGCAGCCTGGAGACGCCCCTCCACCCCGGCCCGCTCTGCGGTGCTCAGGTTCTCAGCTGCAAGTCACAGCTCCTGCCTCTCGCCAACCCTCCTGCAGGGCCACACGCCTTCCCCGACCACCCAACCTCGGGAGATCGCGGGTGGAAAGAATGGATTTTGAAATGAAAGCTCACCCCTGCTCAGCGAGGCGCACGTGTCTTTCCCGTCTGGCTTCACATCTCCCAAACTTCCAGTAACAGAAAGGAGGAAGCAGCAGCCTTCCCCGGCTGGGCTGGCGGAGGGAGTGGGTGTAACTTGTGAAGTTTCGTGCTATGATGAATCTGGTCATTTGGGTGTGTTGGAGAGGGCCTGTCGCTCCTCCCTCCCTCCTCCCACCCTCACCTCCTCCCTCCCCGCCTCCTCCTCCAGTCTGATTCTCCCCTTCGGCGTTCGCAAAGCCAAGAACTCCAGGTGGCTGTCAGTCAGAGCCCCAGCCCCAGCTCGCGGCATCCTTAGGGGAAATTTACTTCTAACAGTCCTTAACCATTTTATGGTGAACCTGGTCACCCTGCGCAAAGCGGTTCGGTTTGTTTTCTATTTTCAGATGGGGTTAGTACATGGCAAGAAAGCCGCGCCTCTTAAAGATTTTAAAGGCTAGAAATACGAAATAACTAACCCCCGTAAATGGTTCCCTTCACAGGCAGAAAAGGGGGTAATTCCAAACATCTGCTTAAAAAGAGTAGGGAACAAAAAAGAAAAAACTAAACTTTTAACTGGTATCTTTCCTTTAAAACCTGTTATGGGGCTGGAGTTGTGACTCAGTGGTAAAGCGCTTGCCTGGCACGTGTGAGGCCCCGGGGTTCCGTACTCAGCACCACATATAAATAAATAAAATAAAAGACCCACTGACAACTAAACAAATATTTTAAAAACAAATCTATTACGAAGTATTTTGGATATACAAAACTATATTTAAAATAAAATAATAAAAACCCAAGTGCCCACCATGCTGCATTAAAAATTAAAAATTACCAACATAACTCAAGTTACCTGTAAAATCCTCCCTGAAACACTCGCCCCTTCCCCATCCCCTAAAAATAAAGCTGCCATATATTTGATTTTCCATGAGCAATTTTTATATTCACAGTTTCTGAAAATTATAAAGGAAACATGCTCACTTCAAGTGTACCAGAAAGCAGTCAGCATGCCTGCTGGGCTTGACCTTGATTTCCAAACAGAAGTTTCATGACATAAAACTTTAAATGACCACAGGTTACATGGAGCCTCAGGTGGCTGGTTAAAGAGAAATCACAATTCAGGAAAACAGCATATCCAGAGTGACAGGTGAGCAGCCATTTCAGGAATGGCTGAAGCATCCATGGATGAAATTGATAGATCAATGGGGCATTATCATTTTATAAGGTTAACAACTATGCCAAAAGCCAAGGACACCGACCCACATTGGAAGGGACTTTCCTTAAAGACTACAGAAATAGTCATTAAAGGAGTCATAATGATTCAAATGCCAGCCAGAGCTGCAGGCTGCAAGGAATACTCAAAGACAAGAACTTTCAGGATAATGAGGATCAGAATCAATGTGGTAAAAATTATATGTATGTTTGGGGCAAGTTTGAATGTATCAGGGTTTTTACCACATTGATGCTGATCATTATTGTCCTGAAAATTCCCTTCTTTGAGTATTGTTCATAGCCTGTAACTATGGCTAGCATTTCATATATATATGAGATATATATATATGTATATATATGTGTACACATGTATATGAATATATATATATATATATATCCAAAGAAAAAGATGCCTGGCTCATCATTATATTCTTGGTAATTTGCATAAAGTTGCATAAGGCAAAATGTAATAAATAGCCGGGCATGTGGCGCATGCCTGTAATCCCAGCACTTGGGAGGCTGAGGCAGGAGGATCGTGAGTTCAAAGCCAGCCTCAGCAACTTAACAAGGCCCTAAGCAACTCAGTGAGACCCTGTCTCTAAATAAAATACAAAATAGGGCTGGGGATGTGGCTCAGTGGTGGAGTGCGCCTGGGTTCAATCCCCAGTAACAAAAAAAAAAAAAAAAAAAAGTAATAAATAAAAGAAGCAAACAAATGAAGGTGTACCCATGAATACTTCAGAAGGAACAGAATGAAAAGAAGAAAATGCGATGGAGCACTGGTCCTTAACCAGAGGTGATTCTGCCCCAGGGAACATTTGGTGATGCCTGGAAATGCCTTTGATTGTTACAACTTGAGAGGGAAGGGTACCCTGGCATCTGGTGGGTAAAAATCATGGAAGCTGCTAAACATCATACAGTAGGACATCCCCCATCACAAAGAACGATCCAGCTCACAAATAGCCCTGCTAGTAAGAAATCCTGAGACGGAGGTCTCCCTATCCACTGTCATTTCATTAAGGTTTCCTGTAGTTAACATTACCAAGAGACTCTCTCTGGGGACTTATAAAAATATGGAACAACATTTCTTCTTCCTTTCTACCATGCAGCATTCAATGGCTGAGAACCTTCTTGTGTGGGCTCAGAAGAAAGTGGGTGCTGAGGTCAGAAGCACTAAGGCATTCAGTGCCCTGGAGCACAGACTCAGAGGCCACAGCCAGCCCTTCACTAAGATAATGACCTGCGCTGAATTTGGATGAAAATAATCATGAAGGGGTGGGAGGAAGATGATGTAAAGCCAGGGTATCAGCTTCAGAATCAGAGATAGCATTGCTGGGGGAGGAGACACAGGGAGGAGAGAGATGTGAAAGGTACGAAGACAAAGGCAGACCTATCTCGGCCCTATCAGTGACTTCTCCATGACAATCATGAGTCTATCCTGGAAATGCTCAGAACAGGAAGAAATTTAATCTCATTGCAACTTATCGAAAAGAATGTTACAAATCACTTACAGGAAGAAGAGTGTGCGCTCCTTGAAGTCAACCTGTGAGAAGAGCAGTCTTAAAAAAGTTTTTCTGGTCTCTTCATTTCCTAAGAAGCACCCTTTTATTACCCCTAGTTTTATTTTTAATTCACACATAATAATTACACAAATTTATGGGCTGCAATGTGATCTTTGGACACAGGTATCCAATATATAATGATCAAATCAGGGTGTTAGCCTACCCATTGCCTCACTGATCCTTTCTTTGTGGTGAAACATTCCTTACTCTCTCCTGTAGCTATTCTGAAGTACACAAAACACCACTAATGACTGTGGTCCCCACACTGGGCAAGAGAACCCAAGAAATGATTCCTCCCATTGAACTATTATTTTGTACCCACTGACCACCTTTCTCCCCTCCTTCCAGCCCCACCCCTTTCCAGCTCTGTTAACCATTACCTACCTGCTCTCTACCCTAAAAAGAGCCTCTTTTAACTCTAGGATCCCATATCTACTTTCCCCCCTTCCTTCTGATACTATTTAATTTCTGCTTGGAGGGAGAGAAGAATTTGCTGTTGTTTTGTCTGCGTGGCTCAGTAATGTTCAAAGGGAAGCTAGTCCGATCAACCTGTGGAACATGATTAGTGAATAATACCTGCTGCAGTGTTATGTTATTCAGTAAGTGGCAGATTTCAAAACACCTGGACAGGAAGACTGACCTGAACCAGGTAAAACTCACCTTGGGGGTCTTGGCCTCCCAGAAGAACATCTCTCCCACAGAAGCTTGTGCTCCTGTAGCAGAAGAGCCAGGTTCTGGAACCATCCACACACCCTGGTCAAATGGGTAACAAGGAAAATACAATATCCTTCTTGAGACTACCAACTTCTTAACCTGAGATTTAGAAAGCCACTAGTTTGCTTATAAAAAGCCTTATGAATTTAGGAAAAGAAAATGTGAACAGTTGTGAACCCAGCACAAAGTAATGCACTTATGCACAGTAGCTTTGCTCTGAAGAAATACAGCCAGCAGGGGGAGCACCATTGATTTTTCTTAACACCTTGTCAAGATCAGGATAACCCTGCAAAGATGCTAAACCATCCAAGTTATAAAAATAAACACACGTCACTGAAAGTGAAGATTTATGTAACAATATTTTTCAAAAACTAGAAACCATGACACCCTTAAAACATATCTGTATTATCGATGGACACAGATAAAAGAGCTAGCTAAGCAGACAGAGGGGACATATAATAAATAAAGATGACGGAAACAACACTTGGTATGTGGAGAAGAGGTCAGAAAGGGTCAAACCTATTTCCTTCTGTCAGCTTAATTTACACTCAGAAACAAAACACTTTGGATAGTTCATTTGTGCTTACGTTCCCCAAAGATTTTTTAACTCTGTCTTTAGCCGTTTTACATATTAGATCTACAATAGCTGACTTTTAAATTTCCTTTTACATCGTTTTCTCAATGACACAAATGTCATCCTTAAGCAAGTATCTTCTGGATTGCTGCACAAGGGTGTTCGGGACCAGCTGGCAAATCTGATGTCACAGCCTGCAGTGGGACTCACCTCCACCTTGTCTGGCTGGCACAGGGAGTGCAGGAGGGCTCCCAGGAACAAGGTAAGCAGTGCTCAGGCCAACGTGACAGCCCCTGTGTCGCCTAGCAACAGCATGTCAGCACCAAGGCTGGGAGAACTGTCTTCTTCCCAAGTTAGGTGACACCCAACAGGCGTGTGAATTAGCAGATTTTCCAAACCCAAATAAAAAGAGCACTTCCCATCATACTTGTGGTTCCATATACAGATCCATCAATCCTATGGTGTCACTATGGCAACCCCAGGTGGCTTCTCAGGAAGACATTTTTACAGTTAGCTACAGGCTGATTGTCAAAATTCACTTTTTTTATATTTGAAATTGATTAGAGGACTATATGTGGATTTGTCCCACCCACTTCCAGGCTCAATAACCTGAAGATCTGCTAGGGAAACAGGACATGTTTGGAAATCCTTGATTTAGCCCCAGATGAGGCCTTCCTTCTTTTTGAGAGACAAAATAGTTACACGCTTCCAGGTGATATCTTGAATGAGAGGCCCTTATTAAGTTTGACAATGCAAGAATATTCACAATGTCAAATTAAACCTGTTCCAACCAAACTTGGAGCTTCATTGCATAGTTTGTTCTATTTGGAAACTGGGTATCTAACAAATACACAGAGATAGTCCTTAAAAATATGAGATCTGTCAGAAAGAACCCTAGAAAACTCTAATGACCTTTAAATGTCACCTCCAAAGACATTACAGTGACTATGTCCTGTTTCTTAAAATCCAAGGGCTTCAGTTTTCTCAATGACCAAATCATGATGTTCAATTTCATTTTCTCTGGCTTCCTATCTCTATCTCCCAACCATATTTTTCCATGATTTTAAAACTCCCATTTCTGCCACTGCTCCAATTTAGATCTCTTTGCAGAAAAACTACGTTAACACACCAATGTCAGGAGTTTCAGGACTCACTGAGACCTGCATCCTTGGAACTGAGGCCAGGTCAGTACTTGGAAGGACAAAGGGAAAACAGGAGAAAGTGTGACCAGGGATAAGAGTAACCAGGCAAAGGAAAAGCCTGTGGACCCTTAGCACTGATCAGCTGAGGGCTAGATGCTGTCCCATCCACAAACACTGTGTTCCTGTTGATTCCAAGAAGTGCATGTGGTCATAGAGGTAGAGCACCTAGATTTTCCCAGGTGTGGGATCTTTCAGACACCTCTCTGCTGGGAGGCAATAAATCATTGCTTTTGACACTAAAATAGTGCAGGACAACTAAAAATAAGATATCAAGTTCTAACTTCAGTCCTGCTGTGGCAGGCAGATCCTTCTCATCCTTAGTATGGCCTCTTGAAAAAGTTGATTCAGGGAGTGTTCCCACTGGGGAAGGCATGGAATAAGAAGACCTGGTTCAAGTCCGGGCTGCACCAGCAACCAGCTGAACAGTTTAGAGGCACTTCCCCTTCAGCAAGCGGGAAGTGGAACCAGAGGATGACTGGCAGTGGCTGTGTGGTTAACGGGCCATGAGCTAGGCACATGCCCAGTGCCTTCTGCAAATGGTAGGGGACACTCAGCATACCCAGATCATTTTCAATCAGTTAATGTCCCAAGTTGCTATCTCAGACTTTCTCGAAGTTGTAATGTTTTCATGTTCGTATTGCTGTTTTGATCATGGATAAAGCATAGTTCAGGCATGACTTACACACTGGACAAGAGAGGGCCCGCCCTTCCAAGACCGTGGGACCAAGCAGGTCTTAATCCTGGAGCCCTCCCCAGGTCCCTATTGTGGAGCAACAGTAGGCCACCATCTGTCGGTGTCACATAGGAGCCACAAAGGCCCCTGGCACTAACCAAGGTGAAACAATATAACAGTATTTGCTTTTATTAATCATTGGTTGCAAAAGTTTTGATTTTTAGCTTATATTAAGATATAGTTGCAAATGTCATCTCATGTTTTCTGGACCAACGCATACTGCAGGATATTGCAAGGACAGTAAGTGGGGAATGAGGGGAAGTTGGATAGGAAGGAGACACCTAGCACTTGGGTGCAAGAATGAAGAGAAGGATCATACCCTTGAGTGTGTTGGTGACATCTGGCACCTTCCAACATTCTCAGCTAGTGACAGGCACATAATCAACTATGCTTAGGTGACTTCTTATGGATCACGGTGGGGGAATGTACCAATGAGAGTCACTTGCCTTGCCTTCCCTTCTAAGACTGCAGACATTAGATTTTGTAATCTCTAGATGCACTAGGCAGCCTCTTCTCTAACTCTAATAATCTAAAGATTATTCTCTAACAGGAAATACAATAAGCCTGTATATCAAAATAGCAAAACAGACACCGGACAGGACATAGAAAAGGAATCTGAGATATTAACTACTTATTTGCCTGAAGTCAAATGGATTGAATGACTTACTGAGATTCACAGAACGAAAGTAGTGTCGCTTCACCCTGAAATAAATCTGCTGTATGCTCCCCCACTCAGTTACCTGCTTTAAGTTTTTTCTAGAAAATGAACATTATCCACTTATGAGGGAAAACATTTGGCCTTTGTTTTTTTGGGATTGGCTTATTTCACTTAGCATGATAATCTCCAATTCCATCCATTGATCTGCAAATGCAATGAATCAAAATGAAGTCTGTCAAAATTTAAAAAAAAAATTAAAAAAAGAAAATGAACATTAAATCAGAATATGCATATGTTATCTTGGGCCCAGCATAGTACAAACACACATATACACACACACACACAAATAAAAAAAAATACACACTGAGCCCATCTAAACCTAATAAGCACATCAGAATAAGTGGGTACATGACAAATTTCTTGGCTCAGCCCCCAAACAAGCAAACAAGAGGCCCAGAGACCTGGGAAAGATGGACAGTCAAACCAGGATGGTTGCAGACAGTCTGACTCACTAGCAGCCAGTACCCTCCCAAACAAATTGCAGTGGCCAGCTAGACACGACCAGAGGGGAAGCCCAGTAGGGACAGGGGACAGATTCACACACTCACAGGGTTCTCGTAGCAACCTGATCAAAGACACAATCTCCCTATGTCCTACCACTAGAACTCAAAAATATCAAATGTTTTTCTACCAATGCTGCAAAACCTCGTGTCATTTTCACTTGTCCACCAATATTCATTGTAACAATATTCAAAATAGATGAAAGTTGGAAACAACCCAGGTGTCCATCAACAGATGAACAGCCTCACAACGGAACATTATTCAGCCATTAAGAGAGATCAGGTTCTGATCCACACTGCTACCTGGGTGAACCTCAGAAATATTATGCTAAGTGAAATAAGTGAGGCAAAAGGAAAAAGGGGGCATGCTTCCACTTAGACAAGAAGTAGCTGGTTCCAGAGAGTGGTAACAGCGTACAGCATTGTACACGTGATTAATGTTGCTACATTGTGCTGTTAAAAACAGTTAAGATGGCAAACTTTACATAGACTTTAGTTTTTTTGCAAAGTTAAAAAAGAAATCCAACCATTTGGCTCAGGCATATGTAGTTTTTAAAAACACTGCTGCTAAAAGCAAAAGTAATCAAAACTTTTATCTACACATATCAACCAAGGCCTTACAAAGCATCTTCTGGTCATGTCACCATGATCTTCACCACACACCCAGAACAGCGATTTACTTTGACTCTAAGAGGTGAGATGGGATTGTCTCAACTGTCAAATTAAATCTTGCAAAGTTTCCAACATAACATAAGGCACACCTTCTGAGTGGAGGCCAAGCGTCCCGCTGTGCAGAATGTCCCCCAGAACCACTGCCACCAACCCATTCCAACCCCAAATTTCAAAGCAGATCAAGGACCAAAGAGAGGGTTGAATAAGAGTCCAGAAGCGTTAAGAGTAGGGAAAGGAATCAAACTCAAATCATACACTGAAAGTATCAAATGGGACACATTTTCACAAACCAAACTCATATGTACCCCCAACAGCTGTTTCGGAGGGGTGAAGACTCACACAGGGGTCCCAGGCAGTCTGAGGGAGAATTCTGGACCAGCCAGGAGTCACTTTCCTAGTCACCAGCCTATCACTCTATCTTTGTTCCCCACCTGCAAAATGAGGATAACATCGAATGTCCCACGTGAGGCCCATGAGGACACTTGGATGGCAATAAGTCACTGCCACCTCTCGAATACTATGCCTGGGCTCCTCCCTGACTTCTGCCCTCTCAGCAAGGCAGCATGGACAACAGGACCCATTGTACAGGTAAAGAGACTGAGGCTCAGGGAGGCAAAGGGAACTGCCCCACACCTCCAAAGGCAGGAGGCAGCTACAGATCCTAACCTAGTCTCTCAGAAGCCGGGACCCTGCTCTTCCCAACCTTGCGACTGCACCTGGGTTACCCCCTGTCACAACGTCAACCTCAGCACCCTCACTGGTTTCATCACCATCTTCTACACGGTTTTCTTGAGTTCAGGGTTCCCAGTCAGCGAGCCTGCTGCGATTCCCGCAGCCGGCACTCACAGCATACCCGCTCCCCGTCTCAAGGCCAGACGAGGCAGGCAGGCAACGTACTTTAGGGTTTGTCACAGAGCCGCTGGAGCCGATCGTCAGTGCATCTGAGAAGGATGAGCAAGGTATCTAACCTGAGCAAATTAAACTGGGCAATAGGCAAAGAGCATGCATAATGCATGTGCAGGACGTGGATTCACGGGCCTTCACAGAACCAAGGTCTCCTTCAAGAAGCAAGGTCAAGGTCTGGACTGAGATAATGAGCCGTTAGGTGGATACTTCACACTGACCTATTTAGGATACCTCCCTCCAGTGCTGATGCTGGTTCACAATAAAAAGAAATACATAATAAGCAGGAAGCTGCTTATGCGGCCACCTCAAGCTCTCCCAGACTTCCCAGTAAAACAAGGCGGGTGACTCATGGGGATGACACACTGTTCCTGGCACGGGTGCCAGGAGTTACGCATGCCTACCGCTGTGGGGTAGGCTCCACTGGCAGGTTGACCAGCACCTCACCACATCGCCCAAACGCCAAAGCACAGCCCTCCACTCCCGATGCCCGGTTTTTGAGAAGGGATTTCTCATCATGAGACCACAAGGCAGCCGACCTGCCACGCTGAGAATCCTTGCTGTGTGCAGGCAGAAGCCAGGATAAGCCATCTCTGCCTTTTACTTTCTCAGCTGCAACAGATTCACACACCTTGCTAAGCCTGGGCTTATGATTCAGCCTTCTCACCCCTCCCAAAGCCTGCGCCCTGGGAGCCTTTGTTCTGGCCACAGACAACCCAGCCCACTACAGAACAGCCGTAACTCCTTGCCTGCATAACTTTCCATTAGCGAAAAAAAATAAAAATAAAAATAAAAAAAATTAGTCAGGTCACGTGGGTCCGAAGTCAGCAGCCTCCTGTAGAAACAGCCACCAGACACGATCTTCCCTCTCAGATTATCTGCAGCAGTTAATGAACTATCCATTTCCAGCCTGCACGTACTTGCCAACACCAAGAACAATACTCTTGGCCTTTTGCATTGATATGGGTTCTGGTTTTCATAAGGACCAAGCAGCCACCTTGTTCTATTTGCTCCCTGGTGGACTTGGTTTTGTCCTGCATATATGTGTGACCTTAGATTTGAGGTCTTTGGTCAACAGGACCTGCTTGGTGAGGTCCTCCCAGCCAGTTCCCCTGCCTCTACTCCTCTTTCCTTTGTTGCTTCCCTGCCTTAGGCTTTTCTCCTTTATACACAGTACACTAAATATTTTTTCATTTTGCTCTATATTTTGCTTATCATTCCCCACCTTTCTAGAAGGTAAGCTCCAGGGCAGGCAGTCTAACCCCTTTTGCTCATGACTCTCAGGTGCTGGGAAGTATGCTCAGTTTGGGATGGATTCCCAACGACTGCTTGATGACCTGAATGACAGTGACCGATCACCTGTGACAGTACTTCCACACCAGAAGCACGATGCAAACCACCCAGGTGTGAGGTCTCTTTTTTAACCACAGATGCGAAGTCCTCTGGCAAAGGGAAATAGGAGAAAGAGAGAACATGGGAGAAACATGCAGTTATCACAATGTCACACAAATACTTGAGATTTCCAACTTGCAACACAATATTAAGAATTTTCAAGACAATGCATCCTTAATCTCTGAAATACATGGACTACTGGAAGAAAGTGGGAAAAAAATACCCTAACCCCTGGGTTCGTGAAATCACGCATCCCACCCTCAGCTCACCACCTATCATTTTTTCAGGCTGCTCTGTCTCACATCCTGCTGTGGCCTGAATATTTGTGCCCCCACGCCCCCAAAAATCCATATGTTGGAATTCTAACCTCCAAGGTGATGGTAGCATTTGGAGGTACAGCCTCTGGAGTGATCTGATCATGAGAATGCAGCTCTCATGACTGGGATCAGTGCCCTTACGAAAGAAATCCCAGAGACCTTGTTTGCACCTCCTGGGGATGATCAGCAGTTGAGGAGGAAGAAGAATACTTCAGACACCAACTCTGCTGGCACTTGACCTTGCACTTTTCAGCCTCCAAAAGTATGAGAAGAAATTTTTTTGTGATTTTGAAGCCACCCAATTTATGGTAGTCTGCATAGCAGCCTGAGCATCCTAAGATGTACCCCAGCCCCTGCAATCCTTTCCCTGGCCTGCATGTCCCTGAAGCCTCACATCTTCCCTAAGACACTTAGATTTTATGGCCTATCATTCAATCTCCTCCCTCAGCCTCCATGCCCCTAATTCTTTTAGCAAAACCATCAACCTGGTTAAACATCAGACTGCCTAGTTCAAAGCTGAATCTGGACAGTTGACTCTAGCTAAGAAAACAAAGTAGGAAGCCGACTGGTCTCCCTTTAAATTCATGACCATTACTGTCAAGTGTGTCCTTCAATACCACTGGCAATCACATGGAAATTCCCAGTCCATTCGCTCACCTACTCATGCCGTTTACATTCTCTCTTCTCAAATACCCCATTGTTTTCCCCCATTTTCTTCACTGGTGACATTTTAATCCTACTTCTCTGAGAGAAATGAGGCCATCAGGAAGGACTACCACCAGTTTCCAAGGCTGTACACACCCACCGGCAAGGGTCTCCCTGTACCTACTCTACCTCCCTGCCGTGGACATGGTCACAGTCCCTGTTCCTACAGAAACCAAGCCCTTCACCTGGGACTCGAACCTATGGCTGCCCCAAACTCACTCCACAATTTTTCTCTCCTCTGTGTTGTCAAAGCATAAGATGAAAATATGTTGTTTTCATCCTCTTTTCTGAAGAAAAACTCAAGAGCCTTGTCTACCTGCTGGGTCCCCATCTTTCTCTCCCACTCTAACGAGGCTTCCATCATTCCATGCTGTCTCAAGGGAACTAATGACCTCCTGGTTGGCAATCCAATGCTCCTGTCTCATTCTTCACCACACGTGGCCATTCCACCAGCAGCTTCTGACATGGCGGGTGGCTCATTCCTCCTTGCTATAGTTTCTGCAGTTGGCTTCTGAGGCCATCATAATTCTCACTCTCTTTCTGCTAGCTGGATGCCATTGTTGGCTCCTTCTCTTCCCCCTGACCTCTTGATGTTGGAAAGCCCCAGAGCATGGACACCAGTTCTCTTTTCTATCTCTACTCAGTGCCTCCGTATAGGGGATATGCAGATCTACTGCCCAGATCCTCTTAAGTACTTGCTGTTGGACAACTGGGCTGTGGTCAGCAGGCAGCTTTCACCTGTCAACTCCCCTGCATCTGTCTCAGCTGCCCAGAGCAGCATTCCAGGGCAGCCTCCAGCAGGTGACTAAGTGAGGCAGGGAGGGAGGACTGGCCTCCATCGAACTGAGAGGGGCACCATGTTAGCTCCAGAGCTCCCTGGTGGGCTGCCCTACATACAATTTGACTTCTCTGCCCAGGCCTGCCCCCTTCCTTCTGAGAGGCAAACCTCTAATAAATATCTTCCACCTTTAAATGCCATTTTCTTGCTCAGCTTCTGGAGAAATAAACCCACAACCTGGGGGATCCCTGCCAGTCTCATGACTCTGAATATCATCCACGTGCTAGCAAACCTCAGCGTGTGTCTTGGGCCAGCACTTCTCCGGGGCATACCCACCTCTCCCGGGGATACCCACCTCTCCTGGGGATATCCTGGGGACACCCATCTATGACCCAATACTTCCCAGTGGGTGTCTTCCAGGCACTTGGCTAAAGCAGCTTAACACAGGCCAAAATACAGGGAGCTGACTCGACCTCTCTCTCTTTCACACCCCAAATGGAACCAGTCAGAAAATTCTACTGCGTCCTCTTTGCAATATGTGCACCCTGAAGCTCCCCTTACCATCTCTGCTTCCACCACCACAACCTAAGCTATGACCATGTCTTCACTGGATTAGAGCAGGGCTTCCTAACAAGCATCTCCACTTAGGTTCTCACCCTCTACCCCAGGAGGTCACATCACTCCTCTGCACAAGGGAAAGCCAGACTCCTCAGAGGGACCTACAGTCTGTCACCTCTCTGGCCCCCTCATTTCTTTTCTGCCATGGTCTCCTACTCCTTGTCCCCTTGTTCACGTCACTGAAGCCAGGCTTGCCTCCAGATGTTGCAGGAACATTTCAGGCATACCCCGCTTTCTGGAACATTCCTGTATACTTTCAGTCTTCATTCAAATGGTCCCTTGGCATGACTGCTGACTCGCTCCACTTTCCCCCAGAACCACCTGAACATCCACCGTAGTTCCACTCTGCCTTTTGTTTTAGCAACACTAACCATATTTTATACACATCATTAAGTTAAATACAATTAGCTAATATAAAATGAAGAAATGCTAAATAATTTATCACCAATTAGCCAACAATGGCTGAGTGTTTAATGGTAATTCACAAAGAGAAGGCTCTTCATCTGCTGAGGACTGAGAAATTCCAAGTACCTCGGACAGTGCCTAGCACGCAGAAAAACCAAAGCATAAAAACACCAGTTGAGTAAATAAACCATTTTAGTTCAGCAGAATGAGGCATAAAGGACAAAAATATAAAGATGAAAAGAGAGCGAAACTAAGGGACATGGCAAACACAGAGAAAAAGTCCAATGTGCAGGAAAAAAGAGGAAACAAAGGCTGGAAATAACCCACCTGCACAATAAGAAACCAATCCACAGATTCAAGAACTCCTACAAACCTCAAAAGAGTGAGTGAGAATGTTCTCCACGTCATAGTAGTAGAAAATCCAGAGGGGGAAAAACATAGAAGCAAGAGGAAGACAGATGATCTACCAAGAATCAACCGCTGGGCTGAGAGGCCACTTCTTGGCAGGGACAGAAACCAGAAGATGAGCTGATATCTTCTAAGTGTTTGAGCAAAATCCCTGCCAAAGGGGAATTCTAAATCGGCAGAAGTAAAGACAATTTGAGAAAGAGATATAACAGTGTTAGTGACACTTGTAGGGGGATTAAAATAACTTAAAAGAAAGAATATTTACCCTCACAATATCGTAAAAGCTAAGAGAAAGTAAAAAGAGTTAAAGTACTTGAAAGTCTGTGTTATCTGGGAAGGTATTAACGTATACATTTGTATACCTGAGATTTGTGATCTAAGGGAACTGGGCAATCTTGAGTCAGGGAGAGAACGTTAAAAATAGGACAGACAGATGGGCAAGGTGGTGCACACCTGTAATCCCAGCAACTCAGAAGGCTAAGACAGGAGGATCACAAGTTCAAGACCAGCCTCAGCCACTTAGCGAGACCCTGTCTCAAAATTTAAAAAATAAAAAGGGCTGGGGATGTGGCTCAATGGTTAAGTGTCCCTGGGTTCCATCCCTGGTACCAAAATAAATAAATAAATAAATAAAAATGATCAGTGACTTGAACAGGCAGATCACAAAAGAAGACAGACAAATGGGTAATAAACCTATGAATACGAGCTAAACCTTGCTGGTTATCAAGATAACATAAAGGAAAACCAGAAAATCTACTTGCTAACAGAACAGTTAGAATTAAAAAGGACTAATAAAATATCCAGGTTTCCCCGAGGACATGAAGCTAACAGGACCTCCCTTACACAAACAGGGAAAGTAACTGGGTCAACCACTGTGTAACTCAAGATGAAGAATCAGCAATTCCACTCCCAGAGACATACCCCACGTAATGCATGCACCTGGCCCAGGGAATGTCCCAAAGATTCACCACAGCATTATTCACAGGAGCCAAACACTGGAAATGACCCAGATGTCCATCACAAGTAGAATGTATGACAAATTTACAGTATATTTATACAATGAAACTGTACAAACTAGAACTCCACTTAAGAAATGAATCTCACCCCTGCCTCCCCTAACAACTGTTGAAAAAATGAAACCAGATCCAGCATACTAACAAAGTGTGAATCCACTCATACACAGTCCAAAAAGAAGCAAAACTAGACCCTGGGGCTCAGGCATGCACACTTGGGTTGTGAATATGTGAAGAAAAGCCAAAGATGTGACTCCTTAAAAGTCAGGTCCAATCATCTTCTTTAAGAGGTAGGAAGAGGTTGAGTGAGGATGAGAGGGTGGTCTTAGGGACACTAGTGTTCCAGTCTTGCACCCGTGACAATCACATTATCCACTAGGTTGTACATTCATATGCTGTGTACTGATGTCTGGATATGTGGCATTTTCACGATTTAGGAATAGTTACTAAAACCCACATGAAAACTAAACTATCTTGGAGTAAATTATTTCCCACTATTCAGTTATTATTAACCCCCTTCCTAAATAAGAAAGTCTTTTAATTTTAGTCTATAGATATAAAATCCTGGCTTACTATCATCACCACTTTACTGAACATCTCAAAAGCCCAATGAGTAAGACAGTTAATGACAAATAACTTACTTGTTACAAAGGAGATGCTTAGTTTATAAACATATTATCCTCCTACTGTTATTCAAATGATGGTAGATTATACAGTCATAGACTCAGGTGACCCTTCTTTGAGGAATATTATCAAATAGGTATATGATAGATGGATGGATGAATGGATGATGGAAGGATGCATGGATGGGTGGATGAATGGATGATGAAAGGATGGATGAAGGATGGATGGATGATGAATGGATGATGGATGGATGATGGATGGATGAGGGATGGATGGGTGGATGGATGGATGGAAGGACGGATGGATGATTGATGGTTGAATGGCTAATGAAAGGATGGATGGATGAATAATGGAAGGATGGATAAATGGATGGATGGATGGATGGATGGATGGATGGAT
>JAJEJO010002338.1:162088-177797 GCA_020662805.1 Glaucomys volans
GATGGAAGGATGATGGATGGATGGATGGATGGATGGATGGATGGATGATGGACAAATATGTGTATATATTTAGTGTGTGTGTATATATATATATATATACACACACATATATATATCATATATACATATGTATGTACATAACCAGTACAAGAATATAGTCCTTGCTGTGACTTTACTCAAAAATGAAGGAAGCATTCAGGAGTGGGCTCAAAACCCCCCATCTCCCCTCACCTTCTCTCTGGCATCACTGGAGGAGATAAGCAATGGAGACATCCAGACCAGGGGCAACAAAGAGGAAGTGGGAAGGGTATGATATGACTGTCATACCTCACACCAAGCTCAGGAATTCAGGCCATTTACCCAGAGTTCACCTTCCTCCTCACTTTGAAGCACTGAGCCATTACCCATGGATATGGCAACAGCTATTTTTAAAGACATGTCAGTCTGTCACCCCTGGGCCACAAGCACAAATTCTTCCTTACCTACAGTGGGAGGCACCTCGCAGCTATATTTCCTAATTAGGATCCATCCCATGGAACAGGCCATCATGTTCTCTGACGGGTGTCTTCCCACAGCATGGCGGTTTGAGTCCTTCCTTTCCCCCTTTATGGCACCCTTTTCTCTGTAAGGCACCTCCCTACTTTCCTCTCTCACCATCCCTAACCACAAAGACACACGGCATCCAGCCTGGGATCATTGTTGAAATTCAAGCCCCTGAACAGAGTGATTGGTCCAGAGGTGGGTCCACGATCAGTACTGGCTAATCAGAGAACTTTCTTGGGGTTCAGTTTTTTAAATCTGAAGATGTCAGCCTAGAACTGCTAACAGCAACAACTCTGCTAAGTTCAAGCTGACCTGAGAAAACCTGATACATGAAAAACAGGGATGAAAGAGAGCACCTGATGGTGCAACTTCCCCACATCCAGTGGTCCCCTAAGCCCAGCTTTCCCCTGATACTTGCCAATGCAAGCACAATTTCCACTTTAGCCTTCAAAAAAGAGTTTTCTTTTTTTTTTTTTAATAATTTGTTGTTGGAGTTATTTTGCAGGGTTAAGAAGCAGAGATCTGCTCTATGACTGACAGTCTATTCCACATATTTGTACAAAAATGTTTTGCCAATCCCTAATTTCTAATTTCTCTGATTATGTCTTTTAATCATACTATACTTTCTGTCCAGGTGCCAACACATGTCTGTAATCCCAGCAACTTGCGCTAAGGCAGGAGAATCCCAAGACCAAGCCCAGCCTGTGAAACTTAGCAAGACCCATATCTAAACAAAATTAAAATGGCTTGGGATGTAGCTCAGTGGTATGAGCACTCCTGGGTTAAGCCCCAGGGTTGGAAGAAAAAAAAAAAAAAAAACAGGCAGGTTGGGAAATAGAAGAGAATCTGGGTTCCATTTCTGCTTCTTCTCCTTGCTTGATACCCTTATTTATTTCTTTACTTAATCCTTGTTTTCCTTTTTCCAAACTTTGAATGATCACAGGATGAATATCTTAGGCTTTTCTCTCTTCTATGAAATGTTGATCACCACCCCCTCCTGGTTACAAATTGAAAATGGAGCAGCAACAGCTAGAGATGTCTTGCAGCCTCCAGACTACAAGCTCAGAGTTTTTCCAAAGAAAGCTCTATAGTTTTGAGGAAACTTTGGTTGAGTGTGGTAATCAACGGAAGTCCCTCTAAAACCACACAACATGCAGTAGAACCTCAGGAAAAAAGCCTCTTCCTGTCAATTTGCTGAGGCATTTTGCTTAAAGAGATACTGGCAGTGTTCTAAACAGCTTATGCACAAACTATAGAGCAAAGCAGCCCCACGATGACTCTACCAAACACGCATGCCTGCTCAAGTCCTTTGCACTGACTCTACATCTCCCCATTACCTCAGGAATAAAGTACATAATTTCAGCATTATATAGAAAGGTAAAAATGCATGCACTACTCATTAGTTTTCTTAAGTAAATCCATGGTGAGCTCTACAGTATCCCCAGCACCTAGAGAAAGATTCGTGATCTGAGCACTGCATTGTTTTACTTTTCTGTGGGCAACCAAAAATAAAAGTATCCCAGGTAGAGTAAATGTGTTAAGCAAAGGGCTAGTTAAAACCAATTTCTCAAACTAAAATTGCAAGCAAACAAGAAGTCCTTCAAAGGCTTCTGCTGAATACCCACTTTTGCACTCAAACCTCTGCAGGGAGAGCTGGTGAATGATCTCCTAGAGGGTGCTGCGGAGTAGAAGAGAACCTGTTTGAGCGTAGGATGGCGGAACTGAGAAAATACTGAGACAACTTTGGATGGAGGGGAGAGTGCAGCTCTACCTAAAGGAATTGTTAGTAAGAGTTCTACATTCTCTATAATCAAATCCTAGAATAGCTGATGCCATGATGGCCAGAGACCATGGATGGATGGATGGATGGATGAACAGAGGGGTAGACGGACAGATGGTGAATGGATGGATGAATAGGTGGTGGTTTTATAGATGGCTGAATGGGTGGTTAATTGGATGGGTAGATGGGTAGATGGATGGATGGATAGATGAATGGGTGGTTAGATGGATGGGTGGATGGATGAGTGAGTGAATAGATGGATGGACAGATAGATGGGAGAATGGGTAGTTAGATGGATGGTGGATGGGTGCATGAATGGACCAAGAAGAGAACAGTGGCAGTTACACCTAATTGGGTGTGTGCTGACAGAGGAGAGAGGGCAGAGGACAGAACAACTACCCCATCAGTAATGCATAGTTCAGAACTCAAACAGGTTCTCTATAAAGGTCAGATACAACATATTTTAGGCTTTGAGAGCCATATACTCTCTCTTGTGACTATTCACCTGTGCTGTTGTAATATAAAAAAGTAAATGAGCACACATGGCTTTGTTCCAACAAAACTTTATTCACGAACATTGAAATTTGAATTTCACATCAACATACTTTTCACGGCACACAAATTAATAAAATCATGTGTTGTTTAGCAAGAGGGGAGTGCATCCTGCGAAATGCATCATCAGGCAGTTTCATCATTGTGCAAACATCAAAGAAGGGACTTACACAAGGCAGCTACTGGGGCAGCTAACATCTAGTTGATAGAATCTCATATGGGACCATGGACACAGTGTGTGGTCTCTTGTTGACCAAAACATTATATGGTGCGTAATATTCTTTGGATTTTTTTTCTCCCAACCACTTTCAAAGGCAAAAGGCATTCTTACTTCAGGGACCTTATGAACACAGAAAGCCAGCAGGATTTGGCCCATAGACCAACGTTTGAGAACCCTACAGCAGGACTCTGGATAGTGACCAGGAGAAAAGATGTCCCCTGCAGATGGCAACACAGGGGCATTTCTACTCTGTGTTTTTATGTACTTCTCCTTTGTCTTTATTGTCCTCTCCATGTATGAGCACACCCACAGGCTATAATAAGCCCCTTCTACCTATACTAGCCATAGCACCTGGAACAAAACAGGTGCTTGATACACATTTCCTAAATAAAACTGTGCTCCCCAACAACCACAAGATTTCACTGTCAAAGGGTGGCACGAAGGGTTGCTCCAGAAGAAGCAGAATAACTAGCCACCAGGCATCCTGCTGTCCTCTAGCACAGCTATGAATACCATTCCCCAGGGGTGGCCAACAAAATTAAAGAAAGCAAATTCTACACATTACCCCAAAGCTGGATTTTTGTCCTTTGCCAAAAGCAATTCCTGATTTGTCCCATTAAAAAAGAAAAAAAAAACATTTACCTTTTTCTATCTTCTTCTTTCCATTGCTTTGTAGATGTTACTTAACTCATGCACGTCCCAAAGGAAGGAAAGAACACCCTTTTATTAGTACAGGATTAAAAACATCCTTTGGCTCCTGAGCCCACAGCAATGCAGCAGTCTGAAGGTCCTGCCACTTCTCAACATGGTCATATTGGGAATTAAATTTCAATGATGGCATCAGAAATGGCAGGACCTTTAGGAGATAATAAGGTCATGGGGGATCTGCCCCATGAATGGATTAATGTCTTTCTCAAGAGATTGGATTAGGTCTTTTGAGAGTGAATTGGGTCTCACAGAATTTAATTACAAGAACATGTTTTTATAAAGTTGTGACCCCTGGTGTCACATATACCCACTTGCCACCTCTTGCATGTGCTCCCTCCATATGATGCCATCAACCAGGATTTGACATAGCAAGACATCCTCACCACAAAAAGAGCAGATGCACCATCATGCCATTGCATTTCCAGAACTGTGAGCTAAATAAACCTTTTTATTTAAAATTTAACCAGCCTCAGGTATTCTGTTATAGCAACACAAAATGGACTAAGACAAGTCTGTCCCCTTCCTTTTCCTTCTGTCCATCCATCCACATCATCCATCAGAAGAAAGGTTGATGTCATCCTCATGGTGGGTATGTTGTAGTTATACATCATAGCCTTCCTCTACAATATCTGTATGTTTTCCAGAAACAACAGATATTATAGAGACAGAGACTATTAAAAAGAAGATGCCTGGGGACTTTCTTTAATGTTTTTATTACTGAATTACAGTTATATATAATATTGGGGTTCATTTTGACATAATCATACATGTATGGAATATAATCTGCTCCACTTCAATCCCCAGTAAGTACTTCCTCTTTCACTTCCCCCCCCTTCCTCCTCCTGTTCCCCTTCCTCTACTTTATTGGTCTTTTCTAATTATTTATAGTTTTTCAATTAGTACTTAATAGACATACGTATAGATGAAGTTCACTGTGGTATATTCATATATGTAGATAGCATAATTTGGTCAATTTCATTGCACCACTTCTCCCTTCTGTATCTCTTCCTTACTCCCTCAATCCCCTTCCTCTACTCCACCGATCTCCCTATTTCCATGAGATCCCTCCCATCTTTTTCTTCCTTATTTTATTCTAGCTTCCACATATGAGAGAATATATGTGACCCTTGACTCTCTCAGGCTGGCTTACTTCACTTGGCATGATGCTCTCCATTTCCATCCATATGCAAGCAAAGACCATAATTTCATTCTTCATTATACCTGAGTAAAACTCCATTGTGTACATATACCATGTTATTTTTTATCCATTCATCTGCTGATGGACACCTGGGCTGGTTCCATAACTTGGCTATTGTGAATTGGTTGTGATAAACATTGATGTGCCTGTATCAATACCATGGTATGCTAATTTTAGTTCTTTCAAAAAAATACTGAAGAGTGGCATAGCTTGGTCATATGGTGGTTCTATTCCTAGTCTTTTGAGGAATCTCCAATCCGCTTTCCAGAGTGTACTAGTCTACAGTCCCACCAACAGTGTACAAGCATACCTTTTCCCCCACATCTTCACCATCATTTATTATTTTTTATTCTTGATGATTGCCATTCTAACGAAAATGAGATGGAACCTCAATGTAGTTTTGATTAGTATTTCCCTGATTGCTAGAGCTATTGAACATTTTTTTATATATTTGTTTATAAGTTGTATTTCTTCTTCTGAGAAGTGTCTGTGTAGTTCTTTTATCCATTTATTAGCTAGATTATTTGGTTTGGGGTGCTAAGCGTTCTGAATTCTTCATATTCTAGATATTACTCCCCTATCAAAGGAGCAGTTGGCAAATATTCTGTAGGCTTTTAATTGTTTGCTGAACAGAAGGTTTTTAATTTGATGCCATTCCACTTACTGATTTTTGGTTTTATTTCTTGAGCTTTAAGGATGGTCTTGTTAATGAAGTCAGTGCCTGATGTAATATGTTGCAGTGCTGACCCTGTTTTTTTCTAGTAGTTGCAGAGTTGCTGGTCTAATTCCTAGGTCTTTGCTCCACTTTGAGTTGACTTTTATACTGGGTGTGTAATGGTTAATTGCAATTATCAACTTGATTGGATTAAGAGATGGCAAAGACTAAGAGGCTTCTGGGTATGTCAATGAGGGTGTGTCTAGGAATGATTGGCATGTGGGATAGCGAACTGAAGTGGAGACCCTAAGGGTGGGCAGCACCAATTTGGATGGAATAAAATTTGGAAGAAAAAGGAAGCAGCAGTAGATGCAAGCTCAATTCTTCTTGAATGAGTTCTTGATTGCTGCTGCAATTGCCAGAGGATATCAGACTCTTGCTTCTTCACTCTTCCAAAGTGAACTCTGCCAGTGATTCTCCAGGGAGTTTCCAGAAGCCTTCAGTTTCAGACTAGGGTAGCATGGTTGATCCCTCTTGATCTGAGACTTCAGTCTCTTGGACTGCACAGCTACTGGTTCCTCCATCTTCTGTTCACATAAGAAAATGTAATAAATCCCCTTTTTATAATCATACTTCCTGTTGATTCTGTTCCTCTAGAGAACCCTGACTAATATAGGGTAAAAGACAGAGATCTAGCTTCATTCCTTTACATATAAATATCCAGTTTCCCCAGCATCATTTGTTTAGAAGGCTATCTTTTTTCCAACATGTTTTGGAAGCTTTGTCAAATATCAGATAACTGTTTCCATGTGGATTTGTCTTCTATTCTAATTCCATTGGTCTTCAGGTCTGTTTTATACCAATGCCATGCTGTTTTTGTTACTATAGCCCTGTAATATAATTTGAAATCTGGTATTGTGGATGCCTCCAGCATCACTCTTTTTGCTCAGGTTTGCTCTGGCTGTTCTGGGTCTCTTATTCTTTGAAATTAATTTTAGGACTTTTTTTTTCCTTCCTAGTTCTGTGAAGAATGTCACTGGTATTTTGACAGAGACTGCATTGAATCTGTATGCTTCTAGTAGCATGGCCATTTTGACGATATTAATTCTGCCTAGGGACTCTACCAAAATATTTTATTATAAATCTCATAGAAATGTGTCAGGGATCAAATTTATATACAAAGTAAACACAACAAACCACAGGAGAATCTGTATAGATAGGACTCATCACGGCGCAAATGTAACAGGTCCTAGAACAGGGCTCCAGAAACATGATTGTGATCCAAGGCAGGAAGGCAGGCAGGCAGGTGAGCAGGCAAGAAGGAGGGAAGGAAGAGAGGAAAGAAGGGGACAGGAGGAAACCCACGGTATAACTCAGGCTGGTTCACCCTCACCTCCCACCTGCCCCAGGCTTCATAAGGGGATTCAGCAGTGTTTTCCTATCATATAGATGAAAAGCAAATGGAGCACAGAGCTCAAAGAGAGTCACCATTACCTGTCTACAACCTAGACCTGTCAGTGAGTCTCTGCTGGATCTGAACTCAGGCACACTATGACTTAGTTTCCCAGTCAAAAGAGTGGGGCTAGAAGTACCCAGGCAGCCATTCCAAAACAACATGACGCATTTTCAAATTCACTGGCCACTGGCCATCCCTCCTCAATGGTGTTTATAGTCTTCTCCTTTGTGCAGAAATCTCCATAGCAACTAACCCTGAATACCTTAGTATTCAACCCAAGCTTACCTTTCCAATAAGTTTGGCAAAAATGTTTTGATATTTTTTGTTTTTGTTTTTGTTTTTTCTTTTTCTTACTAAAGGCCATAATTAGGAGACGCCAGAATATCTGGTGGGTCTTGGGCATTCTATCTAGGATTAGGAAGAGACAACCAAGAGATATCCACTAGGTTATCAATGAAGACAGCAACACTCCATTTCTGCCTTGTTGGAACAACTCCATCATTTATTTCATGACAGCTGTAGACCAGTTCATTGTTGAAATAATCTACACATTTGTCCGTGCATGTTAGTATATTTTGCATCCTCGTGGACCACTACATCAAAACATTTTAACTTCAAATGGCATCTTATTTGGACTCATGTTATCAGTACTACTAATGGGTCATTTGTCTTGTCTGAACTGCTTCATGGACCACAAATGAAGCCCTAATGAGCAAAATCTGATGGTGCTCAGTGTCAGTGAGTGGGTTTCCCCAAACCCAGAAGCAGCCAGTCTATAAATTTTTACAGGGGCCTTCTCAGTATTATTAGAAACTTCATGCAAACCTTCATATTTAAAAATTAATTTTGAGACCCTTTCTCTAGGAGAATGCAAACTCAGTTATTTCTATTATGTTAAAGCGACTGTAACCAACTTGAAAGGCAACTTAATAATTAAAGTTCACCGATTATTTTTAACTCATGAACGATTTTTAAAGGAAAACATTTAAGACATTAATAACTTCCTATTTTATTTCTTAGACATCATTCTTAAAAGGGATTTAATATTTCAAAATAATTGATTTTAAGCTTTCCAAATAACCTTTTCCAAAAATCCAGGTGAATTGTTTCTGCAATTTGCTACTGTTTGTAGCTCAACAAATTATTCATCTGAGCTGGCTGAGCCACACACAGAACATTTTTAATTAGAGTGCCACGGTGCGTCTTGATTCCAAATCTAAAATATTCCAATCCAAAATTAATCTGTAGGCTTCATATTTGCTGCCAGGAGTCTAAAAAGCTAAAAATAGCAACCAAAATTTCAGATCACAAAGCAGAGAAAAGCTTTAAGAAAGCATGTAAGCTTTCCTGAATCCAATAGATTCATGAACAGATCCCAAAAGCCAGGTAGGTAGAAGCAGGCAAGATCTTAGAGCTGACCATTCACAGTATATTTTTACATGTAAAGAAAAAAGGATCTGAGGCACACATTTAATCATGTCATGTTGTGGGCTGGGGTTGTGGCTCAGTGGTAGAGCGCTTGCCTGGCATGTGTGAGGCCCTGGGTTCGATCCTCAGCACCACATATGAATAAACTAATTAAATAACGGTCTACTGACAACTAAAAAATACTTTAAAAAATAATGTCATATTATCAGGGAAGAAAAAATAAGCCTGATAAGACATGGATTTACTATAGCAAACTACATAGAGGGGTAACAGGAAGAAAATAAGGCAAACTGCTCAACAGAAGTAGCTGGGCTCTCCTACATTATAAGAGGAAAGATATTATAATATCAGGTAAATTTTGAATGCATCCATAGGGATGCAATCAGCAAAATCCAGAATGAGGGAAACTGAACAAAGCAAAAGACTTGGGCTTTTCAAGCAAAAGGAGTACAAACAAAAATAAATGAAGAGCAGACAGTGGAAGGCTTAGTGCCTGCTGTGTTGCTGTAATAGAATGCCACAGCCTGGAAAATTTATAAAGAAAAGAAAAATTTTCTCTTTAGGTTCTAGAGGCCCAGACCCAGGGCAAGGAGCCTATTGTGGGTGAGGGCCGTCTTGCTCCATTAGCCCACAGTGGAGAGGAGGACAGCAAGGGATGGGGATGGGGCTTTTATCAAGAAGGCACTCCTGTTCCAGGCACAGTGGCACTTGCCCGTAATCTCAGCTATAGGAGGATCCAAGTTCCAGGCCAGCCTTGGGCGACAGGAAAGACCCTGTCTCAAAATAAAATAAAAAGGGCTGGAGATGCAGTTCAAGGGTAAAGCAATTGCCTGACATGCACGGGGTCCTGGGTTCAATCCCCAGTACTGAAGAGAAAAAATAGAATCCATTCCCAAGATAACAGCATGAATCTATTCATCAGGCCCAGAGCCCTCACAACCTAATCACCTGCTGAAAGGTTGCCCTGGGGATTAAGTGTCCAACACAGGGACTCTGGGGGACACATTCAAACAGAAGTAGAGAACTTCTGTGGACTAGAGGCATCAGTTGCAATGAACTTTGGCCTGAATGTCCCCTCCCTGCCCCAAAATACATATGTTGAAATCTTAACCCACAACTTGGCCTTAAAGAGGTCCTGGAGAAACCCCTCACCCTCTGCCTTGTGAAGACAGTGCAAAAGCAGGCTTCTGTGACCCAGGAAGCAAGTCCCCATCACACAGGAATCTGACCTCCTAGCCCCAGAACCGTGCAAAATAAAGTCCTGTTGTTCCTAAGCTGTCTGGTTGAAAGGACTGTGTTATAGCAGTGGTTTAGTCAGCTTTTTCACTGCTGTGACTGAAAGACCCAGCCTGAACAACTTTTGAGGAGGAAAGGTTTATTTAGTTCCTCATGGTTCCAAAGTCTCAGTCCATAAGTTGCTGATTCCACTCCTCAGGGCTCAAGGTGAGGAAGGACATCACAGTGGAAGAGTGTGGCAGAGGGAAGCAACTCACATGATGATTAGGAAGCAGAGAGAGACTCCACTGGCCAGAAACAAAATACATACCCAAGGCATGCCCCGAATGACCCAACTCCTCCAGCGACACCCGACCTGCCTCCAGTCACCACTCAGTTAATCCCATCAGGGATGAATTCACTGGTTAGGTTAAGGCCATAGCCCTATCATTTCACCTCCAAACCTTCTTGCATTGTCTCACACATGAGTTTTGGGGGACATCTCACATCCAAATCCTAATAAGCAGCAAATGGACTAATAGGGCACAATATATGGGTGTCATCTGATCACGATTCAAAAAGGTAAGCTGTTAAAAAATCATGAAACAAGAGATTCAATTTGAAAACTGACTGGATATTTCATATCAAGGAGGTGTAGTCCACAGACTTTTTCATGTTATCTTGTAGTGACAGGTACTGATAGGTTTACAAATGAGCTGATACACAATTGCTTATGATTTGCATCAGAACAATTCAGAGCATGTGTGTGTATGTAGCAACTGAGGGGAAAACCTGGCCCAAGTGTATAATCCTTGCAGCAAGGTGAGGAATACATACAGTTTGTAGAGGGATCCATTACATTCTTCTCCTGATTTATAAATGCCTGAGATTGTCCATAATAGAAAGGGTTTTAAAAACAAAAAACAAAAAAACAGTGTGTACAAGAGATACTGTGGTCTTTACTCCCAGAAAATACCTCCGGGTGGCCTGAGGGTGTGTGTGTGTGTGTGGCCTACAGACATATTTTGTTTGGATTGTGGAGTGTTTAAAAAAATGTTACTTCCTTTTTGATCCAACATTTAAAAATAAGACCACATAAAAATTGGGATTTCCGACTTTTCCAACAGAGCAAGGGAGAAAGAGAGAGATCTGGCAACACTGAGCCATAGCAACAAGCCCTGGAGCAGTGCCCAGGCCGGCCCTCTCCACCTCCTGCACTCAGTGACCTATGCAGCCTCCATAGTTTGTGGCCATGTCACTTTGGCACCCACTGTATGTGATCTTCAGAGCAGTAACTCAGTGCCAACGCCTGGACCAAACTCTCCAGAATCAACGTGTTCCCAACCAGCCCAACCTACCAGAGCTTTGTTTTCTGACCAGAAACCAGAAGTTCCTGACAACAACTTCCATACAAACGCTTGGAGAGTTTTAGTTTATATTACACACAGCAGTGATTAGAAACATATGATGGTCGACACACTGCAGAAGGGAACTGCAGAATTTCCACAGTTTACTTGGCTTCGGGACCTCTGGCCCGTCCTGCCAACTTTCCTTATCATTCAGGCAGCAGGACTGGCTCCTGTCTGGGTCCACCGACTCCCAGAATGCAAAGGCAGGAAGCGGGCTGAGCACTCACTTAGGACCTTCCTCCTCATCTTACAATGAGAGTCACGCCAAGCGAGGTTGAGTAATTCACCCACCCATTTTCAGAGAGGTCCCTGGAAGAAGGGATGGGGACAAACATGTAATGTGAGATGGAGGATTGACAGCTCCTGGATGCATCCCAGAATTACTGGTTGACAATTTGTTCCTGGGTGTGCTCAGTCCCCTCAAAATACTTTTCCAGTGTGACAATGGAACAAGAGCAAAATTTCTCTAGAAAAAGACAGGCTCTCAACCCGGAAGAAAGTCAGGGCTTGAACCACTTGGGTATTCCTGTTCAACTAGCCACTCTAAGTGGAAGGACTATGAGCAAGACTTCCTGGCACCAGACCAATGTTCCTAGCTTGTACAGCTACTTCTCCTCAGGCAAGAAGACAAACAAGACTTAGCACAGGTTCGTCCTGCTTACCCCTCAGAAGCCTCTTTCAGAGTCTAGGTTCTCCTTAACTGCTCTCAGAATCAGCCTCTCCCTCAGCCTGGCCTGAGAGAGAGTTCCGAGGCTCATATATGGCCACCATATTTGTAGAGCCGTGCCTCTATGAATTTGGGTTCTTCCCAAAGCAAATTTACTAGGCAAGATAGACTTTTCTTGAAATTAAATTAATTCCATTGCAAACAAGTTGAGAAAAGAAAAAGTTAAGCAGCCCTCAGGCAACAGATGATACGGTGGTGGAGTACACAGGATACCGCGGCTCCCCAAGGGGACGCGCATCCTCCTCTTGCTGGGCCTCAACACCTAGCCCATCTCATTCACTTTCTCATCAATGCCAGCATGCCTAAAGATGCCAGCTCTTTCCTCCTATTAAAAATGCAGGGAGAGGAAAATCTGACTTTGCCATTCAAGGTTTACAGGCACCATAGCATTCCCTAGCTTTCTCAGCGTCAAAGTCTGGACTTGTGGGCCCGTGGTCAGAGGCCGATCACCTGCGTCTAATAAATGCATGGGTTCTGCCTCACGATGGCTGACCACAGCTTTACACTCAAAGGTTGGAAGTGAATCCACAGTGAGAAATAGGAAGGGCCTTGGGGGCATCGATGGCCAACCCTGACTTAAACCAGAACTTGACAACCACTGAGATTAGTGGGAGAAGACATGAAAATCGGTCTGGCAAGACAGGATAGGAATGTAAATTGAAACAATGGTCACAGAGATGAAGACAAAGGATGAAAGAGAGGAGAGTGGAGGGGCAAAGATGGAGCTTGAGAAACGAGGTGGCTGGAGACGCCATGAAGAGGTGGCATGCGAGATTCAAGACTAGCTCACTTCACTCCTACAGCGAAGGTCTTCAGCACCTGACGTGCGGCAGGATCTGCACAGGGCGACAGGAAACAGCAGGGAGCAGAGGAGAGGAGGAGGAAACACAGAAGCAGGAGGTCTTCCGGAATTGACTGACTGATCGATTGAAAGGGAGTATAGAGTCGAGAGGCAGCAGCAGCTTATTTGGAAAGATGCTGATGTTGAAGTTTAATGGGCAGAAGGAACTGGCGATAAATAATTTAAAAAAATGATTAGATTTAGCTATTTCTCTACATAAATATACTTCCTCTCCTCCATCTTTCAGAGACCTCCCCTGGCCTGTTACCCTATCTAGTTACTGTTCTGTTCCTCTCCCTCCCCATCCCCCAAAGCCACCATCATAAACAAAAGCTCCTTCTGGAAGCCAGGGCTTTCGCTCTTCTCCCTTGTGCTGAATCCCAACCAAAGCCAGCAGAAGCCCCAAACCTACTCCAACTGTCAGTCTGAATGGTCATCACCACCCCCCACCCCCAGATACCCATGAAACAAGAAGAAACTTTAGCGATGCACTGTGTTGGGAAATGCTTCTTCATTTCAATTCTGCACCAATTATGGAAACTTCCTTGTGAATTCCAGGTCCAAACTGATCAGTGCTTAGCATTGTGAATGATGTCAACAGTGGGTATGGAATCTATTCCCCCCCAACTCACATGGCCAGTATGTAATGGGCAGGGTTGGCTCCCATAAATCATATACAGGGTGCTGGTAAAAAGAGGATGAGAAAGGGCCAAGCGTGGTGGCGTACGCCTGTAATCCAAGCAACTTGGGAGGCTGAGTCAGGAGGATCGCAAGTTCAAAGTCAGCTTCAGCAACTTGGCGAGGCCCTAAGCAACTCAGTGAGACCCTGTCTCTAAATAAAATACAAAATAGGCCTGGGGATGTGACACAGTGGCTGAGTGTCCCTGAGTTCAATCCCTGGTTCCAAAAAAAAAGGATGAGAAGTGGCCACTGGGTAGATGCTGCAGTTTGGGTAAGTGTGTCCCAAAGGCCCTTCTGTTAATCACCAGCCCATGTTGCTACTGGGAGGTGCAGCCTTTAAGAGGTGGGTTTTAATGAGAGCAAGTTAGGTCACTGGAGGCATGCCTTTGAGGGGGGACACTGGAACTCCAGTCCCTTTCTGTATCTCTCTTTACTCCCTGCTGTCATGAGATGAGCGCTTCCTCTGCCACACACTCCTACCATGATGTTCTGCCTCCCCACAGGCACAAAAGCAATGGAGTCAAACCATGGGCTGAAACCTCCAAAACTGTGAGCCAAAATAAGCCTTCCCTCCTTAAAAGTTGTTTAGCTCTGGCGTTTTGTCACAGTGATGAAAAGATGACTCTTGGATCTACTACAGCCTCCCAGCATTCTTCCCACAGTGTTGACATTTCTTCCCAAAGCTTTCCTGGCTCCCTTTCTTCATCCCACCTCACACCTACATACACAGAATATTCTCTGTGCAGCCACGAAAATGACTGCTGACGCTCTCTCCATTTGCAATACTGATACACACTATCTAGGGAACACGAGGAACCCCACCTACACACTCTATTCCATATCTTAGCACCAAAGGGTCTCCTCTCCCCCATAAACTGGTCTGCCTCTCAGAATGGAAGAAGAGCTGACAAGAGCAGGAGGGGCAGTGAAACCTGAGCCACCCCATGCCAGGTGCCTACAGGCTTTACCTGTTCCCACGCACCACTTTTCCCTGCCAAGCCCATCCTGCCAAATTTTTCCCCCTGCTGCCAACCTGGAAAAAAAACATCAGGTTCTCAACAGGGAGATAAATTTTTCCAAAGAATTATGAGACCAGATTTGGTTCCCAGAAATTATTTACTCAACTTCTAGAACTAAAGCTACAACCAGTTGACTGATAATACTGAAATATGTTTATAACAGAAAAACATATTAATTACTCTTCTGATCATTAAATCACTTTTTAAAATATTTATGCTTCCTTCAAAACAAAATTTCATTTTCATGCAATAAGACATGGAGTTTGGCCTAGGTTTGAAGAGTAAGGAGGAACAGAGAGAAATTTAACAAATGCCAAGACAAGAGTGAATTTCTGGCTTACTTTACGACTAATGTCTTAGATTCTTTGTTTTGTTTTGTTTTGTTTTGTTTTGTTTTGTTTTGTTTTACCTTAAGCCATAATTCCTTTATGTTTTCTACACAAAGCAAAAAAAAAAAGTCCATTTTTGAACTCTGTTTTGCCTACTTATAAACACTATTCTAAGAAGTCTCCAGTTTGGGGTTAGCTTTAACTAACATTTCAGATAAATAAAATTTCAAAAAGTTACTATTTAATAGGAAAATGTGTGACTTCAAATTACTACCAACACTGTCAAACACTAACACAATGTAATCATTTGTATGCAAAAAATGCACGTACATTGTGTGTGCATATACATATCTTTATGTGGTAAAGGTCTGTTTGCTCAAGTAATAAAAAAGAATGAATAGAAGAAAAACATACAAAAATTTCAGCATGAATTTCAACATTGGACAAATGACAATAATTTTCCTCTTCTTATTTTTCTGCTTTTGTTTTTGTTTTTTGTTTTTTAACTTTCCACTACGGTCATTCATAGACAGGGAAAAATAATCAACTTTATTTCTGTTATAAATATAAAGATCATGTTTTTACAAAATACATGGATCTCCTTATATTTAAAAAAAGCTAGACACTGAGTAGATCCCCACATGCCCAAAATAACCCATATAGTTTTTAAAAAATGGACAAAAATTCAGCTTTGCTTTCAAATCTGTTTACTAAGAGGAAAAAAAATGTAAGTAAAGCTTTTTCATATCATTATTGCTATCCATATCCTTCAAATGTCTCATAAATGATAATCCCACATCCTTCCCGTGCCCTTTTTTTCCCCTGTCCTGAGGATCCAATCCAGAGCCTCACACATGCTGTGCAAGCTGTCACTGAGGTGCATCCCTAGCCCATCTTCCTTCCTTCCTTTGCTCCTTCCCTCCTTCCTTCCTTCCTTCCTTCCTTCCT
>JAJEJO010002338.1:177807-254929 GCA_020662805.1 Glaucomys volans
TGCACCACACAGACACGTGTGCACACTTGCACACTTCCCTTGATACAAACCTCTAAGTGTCCGACCATGGTAGCAATCTTCGAGAAAACAATGCTCCCCACACTGCAGCTGCTCTGAGGCTTTGGGGCTTCCTTTCTTGCATTCCCTCGTATGCAGGGCACAATCCTCTCTCAGCACCCTCTCCATTTCACGTTTCCACAGGAAAGGTCGAACAGTGTTTAAAGCAAACTCCTGATTACGCACACTAATGAAGGCAAACATTGGCACAGATGCATGTTTGGCACAAGATTTCCCTAATTGCATTTTGCTTCGGCTACCATTGGAAATTAGTTAATGTTCCCCCAAATACACACGCAGCACAGGGAGGAGGAGATGCCAATCGAAAGGCTTTCTGGGCAAAGAGGAGCTGGCTGAAATGCAAAATGGGCCTCAAAGAATACAAAAAGAACCTTCTCCATACTCAGATCCCTATCAGTTATTCAAGTAAAAACCCAAGGGTCTGCACACACTTCTGCCATACAGCTACTCACGTGACATTTACATCAAGGTGCTCCAGTTAGAATGCCCACAGGCTGACTCATCCATGTTCAACGGGTCTTCAAAAAAGTAGAGAGGAAATCTAGAATATCATCTCGGTCCATAATGTCCTGGGTGAATGGTAAGGAATGTAACTCCAGTCTGGGAAGCCCAAAATTCCAGGCAACACTTCAGTTTCTAAGAGGGCTGTGGTGTGAATATGGTTTGCCCCCTCCAAAATTCATTTTGGAATTTCATCCCCATTGTGAGGGACTGAGAGGGTGGAACCCCAGTCTGATTATGGCGTTTAGATGTGGGGCCTTGGGAGGTGATTAGGATTGGATAAGTTCATCCAGATAGAGTTCCCAGGATTGAACCCTGGCGATTCTATAAGAGAGAGAGACCAGAGGACACAGGGTTACCCCAGGTCTCTCACCACGTGATGCCCTGTGCCACTTCCAGACTCAGACAGAAGAAGGCCCTCACCAGATGCAACCCCTCAACCTTGGACCTCTGGAACCATGAGCCAAAATAAACCTACTTTCTTAAATTTACTCTGTGGTATTGTATTATTAGCAACAGAAAATCGAGGACTACAGACAGAGAAATTTTCTTAGATGGATGTAAAAGATGCTTCTCTGTAACTCCCATTTGCTAGAGAAACTCAAGCCAATTCTCTGTCACTTCCGTATGCCAACTCTTCAAATTGTGGCAGGAAGTGACTTTGTCTTCCCTTCCTGTTTCCCCCTCGACAGGAGACCTTGGCAGGGTTTCCGATCACCATTTTGGTGCTGCCTCTCTGGCTGCTCCACTTTCTCAAAGTCCTCCTTTGAATGCTGGCTGTGGAACTGGACGCGGCCTAGACTGTCCCACCCAGTGGGACCAGGATGCTGCTGAAACCAGAAGCTGAGCTGAAACTCGATTCGCTGCTTCTGTGGGCAGGTGGAGACTGGGTAAGCTGCAGGCTCCTGCAGCCCTGAGAAGCCCGTTTTAGTGTCAGCAGCTAAGCACAGAAGAGCACGTGTGCTGGTGTCCGCGTCCAGCAAAGCCCCGCTCTTCTCCACTACCACTGAGTGGCGTGTGCAGCTCTCACTCTGAATGGGGGCCACGTCTCTGGTGCTGCAACAGACTCCAGCAGCTCACGGTCAACTTCTTCCAAGGTTCTTGTCTCGAAAATCCAAAGAATGAAATTCAGGGGACAACAGAAGGCAGGAGTGAATGGAGTAGGATCTCTCCAAGTGTAAAGACTAAAACAGGCCTCTTTCAGAAGCAAGAGGGGACTCCCATATGAGTTGCCATCTGAGTGTGCTAGTCTAGGGGTGTACACAGCACTTGGGACAATGCTATGGTCCACATTCCTGCTAATCAGGGTTTGAAAACGTACCAATGCTATAGGAAACAGTGGTGCACACCTCGGATCCCAGCAACTTGGGAGGCTGAGACAGGAAGGTGGTGAGTTCAAAGCCAACCTCAGCAACTTAGTAAGGCACTTAACAACCCAGCCAGCCCCTGTCTCTAAATAACATAAAAAGGGGCTGGGAATGTGGCTCAGTGGTTAAACACACCTTGGTTCAATCCCTGGTGCCAAAAAGAAAAAGTACCAATGCTATTGGTCTAAACTTATGCTAATCAGAGTTTGGAAAAGCACTAACCCTAACACTACTGGTTAATTCTCCAGTCTGGACTTTCATTCAGGTCTGCCCCACTTCCATTTTCTCACCATCAGTGGGGACCAGGAGGTCCAGGTCCTGGGATGGTGGATGCTCGGAGTTCCACTGCAGCGATGCAGGCACCCACACTGGCCTGGCCAGGCAGCTACAGCACAACAGGATGGCATGCCCTGCTCACCCTGGCCCTGGCGGCTCAGGCCGCACAGGCATGGCTGCAGCCCACACTTGCTGCTGAGCTCCAGCCCGCCCAGTACTGCCGCTCTGGAAGGAGGGCTCAGCTTCACTAAGCATCCAAGGCCCAGGAGTGGGTTTGTCCATTTGTCCTAACAACATCCTGCGACCCCCTGCTGCCGCCAAATTAACCCTTTCCTGCTCTGCATTTATTCAACAGTCTCTTTTTTTTTCTTGTTTTCCCCAAACTTTGTAAGATAGGACATTCCTATTCTTTCTACATTATTGAACTTCCACTCTGGATGAGGAGGTCACTGGGAGCTGGTGCTGAAGACTCTGTATAGGTCTCCCAACCAGATACGATATTCCAGTTTGGAAAAAGTCAACAGTCACAATTTTGACTATTATTGATTCAGAAATGAAATAAAAAAGAATTTCAACATGGCAGGAAACAGAACGACATAAATGAGCAGAAACAAGACCAGCCAGGAGGGCCAGGAGTCCAGGATCCAGTCGGCCTAAGCATCTGCGACAACCCCTGGCAGATGTGTAACTGCTGCGAGGTCTGGGAGGCACTTGTGGCTATACAAAGATTGACACCAACCTCTCCTACAAACTTTCTTTAAAAGCCAATGTGACTTTGAGTTGGCTTATGCTATTTGCAAACAGAAGTCCTACTTAACACACAAACTGTTTTCTTGTAGAAAAAGTGAGTATCCCATCTGAGTTGGTGTGCTAGTTACACTTACAGCATGGAGCAGGCCAATGCTGATTCAGTCTCTGGACACTGACTTTTTTCAGTATGTCCCCTGCAGCTCAGCATCCAGCCCAGGTGTGTCCCATGGTCTCCCTAGGACACTGTATTTTCTTAACCGTCATGACTAAACTCTCATTTTCACCTCCACGTGGCTTTCCAATTCTGAGCCCGTCTTCCTCCCACTCATGCCTTCAACCACAAAAAGGGGCACTGATGTTAATGAAGTGACATCTGTGAATAATGTCAGCTTCCAAAATACCTCCCTGCCCTCAGTCAAAGAAGCACCCACGTTGGGACTTGAGGTGAATTGGATGTAACTCGAGGCTCCACAGGATGACGATGGTAATAATAGGATGACCTGGGGAAATGTCAACACCAGCACAGGTGCGACTTACTTCAGAGAGAAAATACAGACAGCAGTCTATGTTTAGAAGTCAAGTCCACTTGAAAAGATGCCCACACAATAGCATTAACCTCTGGAGAAACAAAAAAAGCAAACCCACATTAAGACACCACTTGAGCCCACCAGGATGCTACAGAAAATAACAAGTGTTGGTGAAGGTGGGCAGAAACTGGAGCCCTCACATGTGCAAGGTAGAAAGGTACAGGGGTGCTGCTGCTTGGGAAGGCACTCACTCAGCTCCTGGATGGATTAAACCTAGACACCACAGGGCCCAGCAATTCCACTCCCAGGTACATACCCAAGGGATGGGAAAATGCCTGTCTACACAAAAACTTGTATGCAAATATTTTCTAGCAATATGAACTGTAATAGCCAAAAAGAGGATTGCCACAAATATCCATCAGCTAATGAGCGGATAAATAAAATGCGGGCTATCCAGAGGCTGGAGTACTATCTGGCAATGAAAAGAAATGAGGTGCTGATGCACACGGCAGAGATGCACCTCAATTACATCCATGCTAACTGGAAGATGTGAGCAAGAAGGCCGTAAGTTGCAAGATTTCTTCTTCATGAAATGTTCAAAATGGTAAATCTACAGAGAAGAATTAGTTAATGGTTACCTGGGACTGGGGATCATGTGGGGAGAGTTGGGGGCAAATACAGAATGACTCGTAGGGACATAGTTTCTTTTGTTTTAAAACTGATTGTGGGGACAATGGCAAAACTCCATGGACACACTAAAAATGATTAAATCATACACTTTAAATGTATAGTGTATGAATTATAGCTCAATAAATCTGATTTTAAAACCTAATAGAGGACAATTAATCTATTACCAGTCAGGGGATGAAGAAAAGAAAGGTACTTAATTCCCTAGTTTTTCTAGTTCAATAGAATGTGGGTCAAGATCCTAAATTTAACACCCAACCTTCATAAAGGGGTCTGAGCATTTAATTCAATACAATTTCCCTTACAGCAGATTGGTTAGGAATGGGCACTCCAAAATCACGATGACGTGAGAGTCCCCCTCACCACTCACAGGTTGAATGACCTTGGATGGGGCTGAACTTCTGCAAGCCTCCGTTTCCCTGTACGTAAAAGGAGGAAAACAAGAATACCTCTCACCCTGGGTGGTTGTGAGAAATACATGAGCTAACTCACATAATCTGATAAGCAAGTGACTCACAGCAGAATTCCAACTACAACTTTACAGGTATATAAATAATGACAATAGCAAAACCAACAAGTTGGATGTGACCTACCAAGTCTGTGAGAAGACATGATTAACACAGTCCCTTCTGTCAACTGGACACCAAGGAGACATATTGTGCTATACTCACAGCGTGGCTTTTGGCTAAATGTCACATCCCCCAAATTCACCAGCTGAAGTCTTAAACCCCAGAGTGAGGGTATTTGGAGATGGTATTTGGGAGGCAATTGGTTATGGAGATGGAGACTTCATAAAGAGGATTAGAGTCTGTTTTAGTCAGCTTTTCCACTGCTGTAACTAAAAGACCTGACAAGAACAGCTTTAGGGGAGGAAAAGTTTATTTGGGTTTCTAGCAGCTCAATTCACAATAGCAAAACTATGGGACCAACCTAGACGCCCTTCAACAGATGATGGATAAAGAAAATGTGGTACGTATACACAATGGAATACTACTCAGCCTTAAAGAAGAATGAAATTATGGCATTTGCAAGTAAATGGATGGTATTAGAGAATGTCATGTTAAGTGAAATAAGCCAAATCCAAAAAACCAAATGTTTTCTCTGATTAGTGATGCTGATCCTTAGTTGGGGGTGGGTGGGGAAGAATGAAGGAACTTTGGCTTATGTGGAGGGAAGTGAGGGTAGGGGTGGGGTGGTGGGAATGGGAAGGATGGTAGAATGAGACAGACATTATTACCCTATATATGTACGAAAAAAATAAAAATTATATAAAGTATAAAAAAATGAAGTGAAAAAGAAAGTTTATTTGGGGCTCATGGTTACAGAGGTCTCAGTCCATAGACAGCCAGCTCCATTCCTTGGGGCTCAAGGTGAGGCAAAACCAAGACTGTGGCAGAGAGAAGTGGCTCACATGATAATAAGGAAACAGAGAGAAACTCCAATCACCAGATAGAAAATATATACCCCAAAGGCAAGCCACCCAGGACCACCTCACCCAGGCACACCCTACCTGCCTTCAGCTACTACTCAATCCCACAGGGATTAATTCACTGATTGGGTGAAGGCTCTCACAACCCAATCACTTCTCCTCTAAATCTCGCATTGTCTCACACGTGGGCTTTAGGACAATACCTCACATCCAAATCATAACAGTGTCCTTACTAAAAGAGAGACAAGAGAGATGATCTTCCTCTCTACCATGTGAGGACAGAGAGAAGACAAACCAGACAGCAAGCCCTCACCAGAACCACTCAGTGGGCGCCTTGACCCCAGACTGCCCAGCCTTCAGAACTGGGAAAAGCAAACACGTACTGTCAGGCCACCTGGGCTGTGGTATTTCATTCTGTCCACCTGAATGGCTAAGATGAAGACCAAGAAACGCTGCCAAGAAGAGGCATGTGCAGGTGAGACACTTGAACTAGGTCAAGAGAAAATTCTTGAATTGGGGACTGAGAAACAGAAAGGTAAGGAACAAAATGAGAGGAGCATCTGCCGAGCAGGCTCTTCCTGACTTGCTCAGACCCAGAGGCCTGCCAGGCTGGAGGTCCGGGGGCTCACGGATGCACTGGGTATCTGTCTGAAGAACCCAGAGGTAACGGAAACCACAGCCAGAACAGGGGACGAAAAGGAAGCCTGCCTACCACATGCCCGTGACCAGGGAGCAGCAGCTAGACACACACCCTTGGTACCAACGGAGGCAGGGAAATGAAGGGCAGAGATGAGTGGCGGGTGCACTTTGACCAAGTTACAAAGGAAAATCAAACACAAAACTCTCCAATCTCAACATTTGGGTTGAAGTACCTATGCTTTTTCCTCTTACAGTTTTTAAAACAAAATTTTTTTAAAAGATTGACAGTCAGTGGTAATATTTCCAATAAGACAATAAAAGTCAAGCTCTTTACTACCAAAAAAGTAAAACAGCCTCCAAAGTTCATTAAAGTTTGTGATTCTAAATACTATAAAAGTGCTACCATGCAACATTATGGGCTCAGGAATTATGCTTTTGTGTCTTTAATGTGGAAAAATCAATCACTTTAAGCATCATGAATGATCATGCATACTGTTACGTTTAAACCACACTTCTCAACATTATAAACATCTTTTAAAAGTGCAAAACATAAACACCAATTTTGTAAACTGAAGATACTTAGGAGAATAAAAAGTTTCACTCCCAGCCCTCTCACTGACTAGACACATGTGATTCTCTAAGTCCATGGAGAATTGTGCAAAGCAATGTTTGCTGAGCACCTACTACATGCCCAACCTAGTCCTATCTGTCACTTACCAAGAGTGGGTAGAAGGATGAATCCTGTCCCGAGTGTCCTTTCACACACCCATGGCTCTTTCACTCCAACTTACAAACAAGCTCCAAATGGGATTTTACAGATCCCCCAAACTAACACTGACCTTGTTCACCCACACGGCACACCCACCTCGTTCAGCTTGTCATTTCCAGGAATGGGTCCAGTATGTGTCAGGAAAGGAAAGTTCCTATCTCTACATCAGGTTGCACGCACCATGGTGTCTACACTAATCTTCATAAATCATATCTACATTATCAGCTCACGTACCATCAGGATGCTTCTTGAGTAAGCAAGGAAGCAGAGAAATGCAAAGCAGAGCTCGTTACACTCTCTGGGGCACTTGGTTTTAAGATCAGCTTCATTTGCTGTTATTTTCCACTTTACAGAATGCAAACCTGGAACAGAAAATGAAACACTTCCAAGGTTATGTTGCAAATCCTCAGAACAATCTGGGCCAGTGGACAGGTTTCCTAACTGACCACTGTTCCTCTATCTGGTGAGACCTGCTGTTTCAAAATTATCATGCACAATCCCACACCAAAGGAGGGATGAAAGTGCTAGGGTCTAAGTAGAGCAAGTGAAGGCGTCTGCTGGCTGAGGACCACCCTCCCCTACCTGCCTCCGGGCCTCAGATCCTGTGCTGGCCCCAGGTCTTCCCCCAGTGCTAGCACAGCACTGGATACACAGTAAGTTCAAGTTGAATGAATGAGTAAAACAACTAGGAGCAGAATATCTGAATGGATTTGGGACATAAAAGTTATCAAGCAAACATATCATCAAATGAAAAAAAAATCAAAGACCTACTTCCTTGAATTATTCTGTTATTTTGTTCTGTACCTCAAAACTATGCTGCTTGAATCTGCTTCCAAGTTAATAGTCAGAGTCAACAAATATCTTACCTTTAGTCCCACAAATGGGTCAAGAATGGACCCAAGAGGGTAGCTACACACATACCATCACTGAAACAAGGCAACTTTATCAGTGGTGAACTACACACACACACACACACACACACACACACACAAATATGTGTGTAAATATGGTAAAATCTGATGAAAAGGTACAGAGATAAATTAAATTTTGTTCCAAGAGTCAGAGGACAGAACGGTCAAATGAAAGCATAGGCAGCCAGGCTGTCTGACATTGAACCCGTCGGACTCACTTGGTAGTTAGTGGCTACGTTTTTTATGGCACAAGTTCTGTACCTATAAAATGAGGACAATCATTACACCTACATCAGAGTTGATATGAGAACTGAATAAGTTGGAAAGCAGAAAGCACTAGACTAGGGTAAGCATCCCTACATCATGATTAAACACAAACCTAAGGCGAAGAGACCCAGGGGAGAAGGAAGACAGGGGCCAGCAGTGGCTCTGCCAGGCCAGGGTCAGGAAACGTCTCTGAGTCTCATGTCACCCCACTGATATGCATGTGTTTCATGTTTTCATGTATCAATGGAAATGAAATTAAATTTTAAAAAGAAACTTTCTGTAAAGGGCCACACAGTGAATATTTTAGGCCTTGCAGGCTGCATGGTCTCCATCACACCTACTCCGCTCTGCCACCAGGTGTGAAATGTGCCACAAGCAATACGTGCATGACCGGGTGGGGCTGTGTCCCAGTGCAACTTCATTCACGGGCACTAAAATTTGAATTTCATACTTTTCCTATATTGTGATTATTCTTCTTACAACTTTTTCCAAACTGCTTAAAACTGTAGAATACACTTAGCTCAAGGAACAATCAATGAAGTGGGCAGCAGAATTTGGGAGCCTAAGAGGTTGCTGACCCGTGCACTAGGACCCAGTCACGTTTTATATTCATATGAACCGACGGGTCGGCTGGCTGTCCCGCCACGGACACTGCCATTTAATCCCTTTTCAATCCCTAGAGAGGGTTTTCAACCAATATTTGATGAACTATCTAACCTACTTAGAACAAATTTCAATTTACTATTCCAGCACTGGTATTCTCTATATAAATCAATTCCAAAAGTACATATTTATAACTATAAATGTCAGGCCTCCTCTGAGAGTGTGGGGCTCTTCATTCTGCACTCTGCCACGCATTATGTCCAACATGACAAATTTATTTCATTACATTCAGTAATCAGGAATATTTCCAGCAGCGGGGAAAAGCCCTGAACATACCACTTTCTGTACGGCCTCCTCACTTCAAATAGGTTCTTTAAAACTCTATTACAAGAATTTTCTGAGTGAGAGAGAGATGTGTGGAGACCTCATACTCACCACCCCATACTTACTTGTCCCTCTCGGGGCACAGTATTATAGACACAATGCTTCTGTTTTGATTAAATAACTAATGGTATAAAAACAAGACCTTATTTTAATTCTCTTAAATCACCAGGAGAACAGAACCTCAGGACTCCAACTTTCTTGGTTTTTCTACACTTCTCTAAAGCATTGAGTCACTAATAAACACTGGTAAGCCCTCCGTACAGGTTGACCATCCCTAATCCAAAAATCTGAAGTCTAAGATGCTCTGAAATCTAAAAAATCCCATTTAAATATTTTTTTCCCAGAGCAATATCTATGTAAGTATTTCAAAACACAAAATATTTCGAAGTCTGAAATACTTCTGATACCAAGCATTTTGAATAATGATGCTCAACCTGTGTTATTGCCACCAAAAATAAGTGATTCATCAGTACACAGGCTAAATCACTTTCCCACTCTTTATGAAAATTCCTTCCAATTTAAATCTGACCTTGGTTTTGACTTTTCCTACATATTGAGCTCTTCATATGAGCACCCCTTTCAAAGGAAGAATTAAGAACATGGGAGCGTCTACACAGTCATGGATGTTGCAATCATTGAGAATATCACAAGAGCTGGGCACAGTGGCACACACCTGTAGTCCCAGGGGGTCAGGAGGCTGAGGCAGAAGGATCTCAAGTTCAAGGCCAGCCTCAGCAACTTAGTAAAGCCCCAAGCAAAATAAGAGAGAGAGACTCTCTCTCAAAATAAAAAATGAAAAGGGCTGGGGATGTGGCTCAGTGGTTACAGCCCCTGATTCAATCCCCAGGGATCCCTTGCACACATGCGCACACGCACACACACGTGCGGGCACACACACACACACACACACACACACACACAAAAGAATGACAAGATTCTAAAAGGTGCATCATTACATCCCTATGAGCTCAGCAAGGGACCCTCATTCCTGTGACCACAGACTGACAGCCAGTTTGGAGACAAAACTTCATCAAGGTTCTTGAAAAGTGAAAAGACTGAAAACAAAAATAAACCAACTGTGCAAATGTATCATGCGTTTTACTATCTGATCAAGCCCAGATCTTTTTAAATGATCCTGCGCCAAAATACACTGATATTCATCCATGAAAAACAACGTCTAAACTGCACTATGCTGAATTCCAACACACGAGCGGATGCTTTCCTTTCTACTTTCTTCAGATGAAAAGTGATGGTAAATTTTTCCAAGATCAAAATCCAAAGATTCTTCATTTTAAAAACCTGAATTCCTTCTTCTAGTTGCATCCCAAATCCCAAAAAAGAACCCCTGACCTGGGCACTCACATCAGAGGGGCCTCTCCTGGCCCTCTACCAGGCACGCCCTTCTTTAATGGGCCCACAGAGTCAAGAAGTCGTGTCTGCCAGATACCTCTCCAGGCAGACCCTGGTACGCTGGACGCCCTGCCCACATCCAAACCTTCCGTAAGTCTCTTAGTTCTGTCCCCAGTTCAGGCGGACAGTAACACAAGTGTGCTCACATGCCTGTGGGCTGTCATTTGTGGTGCTTAAAGAGGGAGCTGGTTTGTGTAGACTGCAGTGTCCCTGAGTCCTTTCTAAGATGGAACCAGGGAGGGAGGACAAGGATGAGCCATGGTCTAGGGGCTGGCCTTCCCTCACCTCTCTGTCCTCGTGATATTCCAAGGAATCTAATAATCGTATATCGGAATCTGGCTTCCCAGGTCATTTTGAAAGTTTGCCAAAGTCAGAGAATAGAATGTGCTTCATTTTACAATGTGGGAGCTTGAACTCCAATGACTTTTCCATGTTTAGACAGAGGGACATCAGCCTTCATGTGAACTCCTGCTCCCAGACCTGCTTTCTTCCACTAAAAAAAAATGGATATTATAATTATTTTTTAAAAATCAAGTCATAAGATGAAAAGGTTTAGATATGAGGGATACCCCCTACCCCAAAAGCTTATGTGTGAGACAGTACAAGAATCTTCAAAGCTGAAATGATTAGATATGAGAGTTTTGACCTGATCAGCAGATTGATCCAATGATATGAGTTACCTGGCGATCACTGTAGGCAGGTGGGGTGTAGCTTGAGGAGATGGGTCACTGGGGGGTATGCCATTGGCGTATGTATTTGTCCCTGGTGAGCAGAGCTCTCTCTGCTTCCTGGTTGCCGTGTCCTAAGCTGCTTCCCTGTACCACACTCTTCCATCATGATGCTCTGCCCCATCCCAGGCCCAGAGGAATGGAGCCAGGTGTCTACAGACTAAGGCCACGGAAACTGTGGGCCAAAATAAACTTTTCCTCCTCTGAATTGTTCTTGTCAGGTATTTTGGTCGCCATGACCAAAAAGCTACCTAAAACACTAGATAGGCATATATTCCATTCACAGAAATCACGAAAAGATATGATTTTTCAGTTGAGTTCGATTTTGTTTGTCTTGTTCAAAATGAGAAATGAAGAGCAACAGGATGCCTGGGTCAACTTCAGGGGACAGGCTGAGGCATGACTACCCTGACACACGGGAAGCCTCTTCCTCCACCTCTCCACCAGAAGATGCCAGGAGCAGCTCCCAGAGCTCCAAGTGGCCCCATCAGGGGTTACAAAATCTGCACACCTCCAAAATGCTGGGTCACACGAATGACCAGGACTCCCCTCCACCAGCACTGGGACCATCTCTAAAATACATTTAGATATCCTGAAGGGAACAATATTGGTACCTCCTTGGAGTTCAACTGCTATGTTAGCTATTTTGTAAAATAGTGTTTGAATGTTGAGTATCTTAAAAAGCCACTTAATCAGTTTTAATGGAAACAGAATCAGCATTTGGAAATGTCCAACAGTCTTCCCTGTCTTTACCACTGACTGTTATAACATACAATCACCACGTGTCCTGAATTTCTGGAAGAGCTCCAGTTTCATGTATTCTTTGCATTAAATTAATAACTAGACTTGTACTGATCTTTAAAGATGTTCTTTTTTATGTTTTCCAAAGGTTACACAATTCAGCACGTGTTTCATTTTCAGAAAGAAATAAACTTCAATAAATATATAAAATACATAAATAAGTACCATATATTATTATTGTATTTATATTTATTCTATAAACATATACAATACATAGTATATTATATAATATTTTCATTAGATCCATTCAAAAATTGGCACATGAATATTTATAGCAGCTTTATTCATAACTGCCAAAACTTAGAAGCAATCAAGATATCCTTCGGTAGGTGAATAAACTATGATATATCACATACTCCAATATTATTCAGAGTAAAAAGAAACAATCCATCAAGCTGTGGAGGTACCTTACATGCACATCACTAAGCAAAAGAAGCTTTCCGGAAAAGCTGCTTTCTGTATCATTCCAAGTCTATGACATTCCAGAAAAGGAAAAATCATGGAGACAGTCAAAAGATCAGTGGGTATGGGTGAGAAAGCAAGAGGAAGGCAGAGCACAGAGGATTTTTAGGACAGGGAAGCTATTTGGGATATCACAGATGCTCCTCAACTTGCGATGGAGTTACATCTTCGTAAATCCATCATAAATTTAAAATGTTATAAGTCAAAAATGCATTTAGCACACCTAACCCAGCAACATCATAGCTTAGCCAAGCCTACTTTAAAAATGCTCAAAATGCTTACTTTAGCCTATAATAGGACAAATCTTATAATAGACCATCTATTTCATAATTAAGTTTGAATATCTCCTACAATTTATTTCAGAACATGGCCAGTCGTGTCCCCTGGGATTGCGTGCATGACTGGGAACAGCAGCTCACTGATCTGCCCAGCGTCTCAAGAGAGGATGGGACAGCATATTGCTAGTCCAGGAAAAGATCCAACTCCTAAACTGAAAGCACAGTTCCTACAGAACACCAATAACTTCCACATCACGGTAAGGGTGAGAAACCATCGGCTGACCATCATTAAGTGCTCGGCTGTGTGTGTAAATGGTGGAGACATGTCATTATACATCTGTCCAAACGCACAGCAGGTCCACACCAAGAGCGATCCCCAGTGTAAACTACAGACGGGAGGATGGGTGGACGCTGGCTCCATTGTTACAATGTTGATAACGGAGGAGGAAAGGCGCGTGGGAACTCTTACTTGCTTTTTCTCTGGACCTAAATCTCTTCTAAAGTGAAAGTCTTTCACTCTTTCACACACACACACACACACACACACACACACACAGCCTTGCCAGGGCACGCACAGGCAGCCGCAGCCGTGGGGCTCATGGCGATGAGCACTTGGCCAGCCAACCTTCCCTCCCCTTCCTCGCCCACAAGCCTGGGTTTCTTCCCTGGCTGGAGAGATCCTCCTGCTGCCCACATGTTCACCGATGTTATTTCAAAACGCACAAGCCAGCACTCTCTGGGGATGCCCAGCTTCTGGAGGGGCCACTTCTGGTGAGGTGACCATCAGCCCCACATCCTGATGACTGCTTGCCTCTAAGAGCACGTGTGGCAGGGGACACATGCCTCAGTGGCAACGTGACAGGCAGAGTCACTTTCAGCAGGAGAACAGCAGAAAAACTTGGACCAAAGGAGCTGAGGTCACCTAAACACAGCGAATCACCAGATATGCCAAGGAGGCAAGAGCGAGGACCAGACCTGGGTCCTCTAGGACGGGAGAAGTACTGCTGGAGCCAACTGCAAAAACAGATTGGCTTAGGTCTCTCTACAAAAGTGGACCTATCCAGAGGGCAGAGGGCAGGAAAAGGTGCTAGACAAGAGAATAAACATCGACTCGAACATCTGTCTTGGAGTGGGGACACTTGTGCTCCCTTGGCTCTCGGGTGAAAATTTTTGTATTTATATAAACCAGGGAGATCACAAAAAAAAAAGATGTGAGATGCATGGAATTCATTAGCAACTATCTGTGACAATCTATCCTAATTAAAAAACAACACTCTACATGTCTGAAACAGTACGGCATCGGGGAGTGTCGTAACAGAGGGGGGTGAACCCGAGGAAAGGAGAGAAAATAAGGCAGGCTAGCAAATAGGTCCGTCATGCGCATACTAGATTTAAAATTCAAAAGGAGCATGGCTTTTTCCCCCTTAAAGACTATGAAATGGATTGAGATATAGGCTAATAGAGGTCCCCAGAGTGCTAAACTAAATTAGAAGGAAGTCCTATAATTACAGCTAGCAGTTAATTATCATATGATGGGAATTGTAATCAAAGTAACAGATACACTATTATTTTCCATCTTCTCTGCAAAACATGTCTGACAAAGTCCCCTAAGGATAGCTAAAGGGCCTGTGTTGTGGTTGAAATGATGACAAGAACCTTCTGCAGGTGATTTGGCCTGTGACCCCCATCCCCGATCCCTTCCTGCCTTTCCCACCCATTTGCAGTTCCCTCTGCCTGGAATGTTCTTTCTCCACATTTCCAGGAAGCCTGCTCCTCCCTCCAGGCAGACCTCAAGATCACACCTGCTGGGAGAGGTATTCCCAGACCACCCTATGTTAAAGGCACCCCAGCACCCCTCAGCACTATCCTCCTACCCCATGGTGTCTCCGCCATGCCAATATCCTCACCTGACACCTGGTGTGTGACAATCTGCAGAGCCTGGAATGCAAGCTGCGTGACAGCAGTGCTGGGTCAATCTTATTCCCACTGCGTCCCTAACTCCCAAAATAGTCTCCAGCTCTGACGTGGCCCTCCACAAATATGGTGAACTTAAAGGGGGAAAAAAAAAACATAATTATGATGATGTCCACCACCATTTTATGGTGGGAAGAGACAAAGTGGTGCTTTGATCATTGTAGTGTCACTGTATTTCAGTGAAGAACATTCTAACATTCTAACAAGACCTATATTAGGACCACCCGAAGCCACAAGGGTCTGCCTTCAACGCAGTTACACACCTGAGGGGCAGCATCAAAAGGTCCTGAAAGGGAACTGACACCACGGAGGGGTCTTTTTTTTTTTTTTTTTTGGAACCAGGGATTGAACTCAGGGACACTCGGCCACTGAGCCACATCCCCAGCCCTATTTTGTATTTTATTTAGAGACAGGGTCTCACTGAGTTGCTTAGGGCCTCACTAAGTTGCTGAGGCTGGCTTTGAACTCGAGATCCTCCTGACTCAGCCTCCCAAGTCGCTTGGATTACAGGCGTGCACCACCACGCCCGGCCAGAGGGGTCTTTATGTAATAGGAAATGTTTGGCTATGAAGATCTATTGCCCCTGACAAAAGACCACCACATACCATTTTATCAATCAACAAACTAAAGCACAGAAGTTGATTTGGCCAAAGTCACACATTCAGTAAGTGCCAAATTCTTCCATCTTAAAGCACCACTGGGCCTTCACGCTCCAAATTACTTCATTTCTTTCTCCTCTCCTTTTCCTTCCTGTCTTTTGAAAAAAAAAAAAAATCCGGAGTAGAGATTAATATGCAAACACCTTTTATATCTGCCACCCAACATGACACTTGCTTCAGACCACCTTGTCCTCTTCAAAGAGAGATTTTCAAATTGCCAAGAAGACCCAATCTCATTTTCTCTAAAATGAACCAGAAATGATCTAATCTCTGTCTCTCTTCCATAAAATTTAGACAAAGAAAATATCAGCAAGACAATATTTTGTCACTTGGACAACCACAGCTATGCAGGATTAAAAGCACTCCAGAGCATCAATTCGACATCCTTCTTCCTGCTCTAGAACACTGTGCTGACTGCCTGAATACCTGGGAACTGGGGGTCTCCGTGTGGTGCCTCTGGTTTAACCTCTTACAACCACATTGACCAAAGGTGCTCTTGATTTAATGTGCCCAATGTTTCCTGCCAGAAATAGGAAGATAGACAAGGACATGATGAAACCTCGTTTGAATCATACAATGTATGGCCCTCCTTCCTGGCTTGGTGCCAACCCGTTATGTTCTGAATCTGCTGGGGGTGGGGGACCCTTCCCGTCAAAGACAGCTCTGTGTGAAACAGACTTCTCTATTCAGAAAGACTCCCTTTCATTCCATTCCAGAAGCCAGAGTGTAAGGACACTGGGCTGCCTTCTGCCAGGGAAAGTGGAAGGACAGGGGAAGAGATCAGAAGAGGCAGAGGCAACAGGTCTCCACATTGGCCACTGACAGAGAATAAAGGAAGCCCAGAGCTCCACCTCCACGCTGCCTTCTAGAACCGTGCACCAGGGAAGGCCTGATTAGGATCTGAGCAAGCTTCAGCCTGCCTCCCTGCGCATTCACAGATTCCAGCACCTCCCATTGCCACCAAAGAACACGCACCCATGCGCAGGCTTCCCTCTAACCGCCCCCACGGCACCAGCTGAACTGGAACCCAGGGTCACAGGAAGTGCCTAATCTCTGCAAGCAAATGTCAATTTTCAGGGCAAAGAAAATGCCTTTGTTCTTTAGGAACAGGGTTGAAAGAGGCTGAAATGACCACATCAGTTCTCCAACTGGGATTCACAAAGGAAGCACCTGTTTTCAGAATGGCGTGGAAAATGTTGAAACAATCTTACTTTTTATGCTGCCTTTCTGAATGAATAACTATGGGTAAGAGGGGCCTGCGGGCAGCCCTGGTCAGTCTTCCTTCACAATGGTAAAGGTTTATGTAAAGGACAAAACTGGGAAGATGTTTTCACAAATAAATCATCACAGACATTTGACCCACTAAAAAGGAAAAATAATATAATCCCACATCTTTGCTTTTCTCTGTTACACTCCAAACATCTAAGCATGTGACCAAGCAGACTGATCAAGAGCAGAAGTGCCATCATCTCCTAAATTCCCAAGTTCCTGCCACAGGGAGAACTGGGCCATCCTACAGTATGGCTTATAACTCACAGGTCTAAACATGACTCTGAGTTCCTCAGTTAAAAAAAAAAAGAGCAAAGTTATGACTAATTAAAATAACACTGGCATTATCCATATGGGGGAAGCGTTTATGGTGAGCATAGAATATGCAGCAGATCATTTTTCATGGGTAACAGATAAGGAACAAGAAATGTATATATATCAACAGCTCTTCTCCCCTAACCTCTGCCTCTTCTCAAACAATTAACGACGCTTTTTGCCAGACACTTAAAGAAATAGCAAAGCCAAGGCTAAATCCACACATCAGGATTGGCTGCTTTACTTGTTGTCGCTATATAAAACAGTAATAAATTTCTACTATAGTAGATCTTCCTTTAACATTTTAGATATGACATTAATGGCCCCAGAAATACACATATAATTGGTCTGTAATGCAAGGAAGATTTCTTTTTTAATTTTAAGCAAAATGTCCTTAATTACCTTGTACCCTTTTCAACTGTAATAGTTTTGATTTAAGTATATAACAATATATAACAATATATATAGCAATATATAACAATCTATTAATGCTAAAAAAAAAAGAATAAAGTTTATGTCAACTAAATTAAATAACTGTATACATTATTGCTTCAAATCTCAAGGCACAGAAAGGAAATTGCTTCCTTCGGTCAACGTAATAAACTGCTAGGGTCCACTGGGAATAAAATATTTCCTTCACCTAAAACAGCCTGCCCCCCAAAAACTTCCATTTCTCAGAGTAAAGGTTGCAAAATGTGAAAGTTTTCAAAAACAGAGGATTTTGTGTCCTGAGGTGTACGTCATAGCCCAAGAGATAAGGAAGTCATAGCAATTATAAAGAGGTGTTACCTGAAACTGTCCAAGCCGAAATTCAGGATGACATTTAGGGCTATTAAAACCCATTACGATTTTTGACTCTGAGTTTATACAAGCAAAATGAGTGACCCCCTGCACAAATAAGAATGTCTTTTCCTGGGTCATCAAAGGCAAGATATCAGCCCATAAATGTCTCTCTCTAGTTTTATTTATTCCCTTAACACAAATACAGCTAACTTAGCATTTGCCTTGGAAAATGGACCTTTTTCAAAGAATGCTGACACTTTCATTGATTTGCGACCAGCTCTTGATAGTACGTGTACACACACGCACTCACAAGCCCTAATTTTTGTAAGACAATCCCACCTGTCTGCTATATGATCCGACTGACCAAGACACTAAAATAAATTTTCGTAGACTTGGAAGGAAAGGCAAGGACATCACTCACCCTGATATATGAAAGGGGGGGTGGGCGGCGGGGGCAGCCCCTTCTGGAATACATGCTATGAGAAAGTAAGGTCACTGCGAATTTTGTGAACCTAGACCGCGACTGCTGGAAATGTGCCTTTGAATGTGGTAATTGGTTGAATCTTCTTAAGGACATCATGAAATAGATAGTATCCTTACCCCGAGTTACAGATGAGAAACTGAAATTCAAAGAACTGAGTTACCAAGATGACGCCACGGGTAGTGGGGAAATGAGGCCTTCAGCTCTCACCCATCTCTTCTCCTTCACTGTGTCATTGACCTCCAGCAGAAGTTCTTGAATATAAAACTGGAATCTCTGCATAACCTCTGAGGGCGCATTTTTTAAGTCAAAGTTCAGAACCCCAAAAATAAATAAGCACAGGTGAAAAGTTAAGGTAACTGCATTCATTTAATTCAAAGATATGGATTAAAGTATTTCCTAAACTAAACATTCATTGATGATGACACACATCCAAGGACTTCCGTCCATGGTTGGTGTCAGTAACCAAGTCTTTTGTCTCCAAGGAGACTACAGCACTTTGGCACCTTTCCTCATTCTCCTGCCTAGAACTGAAAGTGCTCCTAGGAACCATGGGAGTCCAAGACAAGGCCAAAAAGGAATGGCCTGACTTTCCTAAGGCAACCTAGAGCCAAGTGTACACAATGGTGAACTGTTCCTTTATTGGGATAGGGTAGCCATGCCAATCACTGCTCCCATTGCCCCTGCCTCCTGAGAGCCTGCCTAGGCTAGTCCAAGACCACCCGTACTCCCTATGCCCCTTCCTGCCTGCAACAGCTCAGTGGATACATGACTCAGTATTGGCCAACAGACTGGCAATTAGAAACTTGGACTTGAGACACCAGGAGACCAAGACAGTTATCCAAAGGAAAGTCCGCACAGTCTTGAACTAAAGCAGATTAAACCAAGTCAAAGCCATTTGGCAAGTAATGAGTCTGCAAATCTGCGAAGCAAGAGGTCAAACAAGAAAGCAGGCAGGGCAAGAGAGGAGCACAGGTTTGCCAAGAAAAGCAAAAATTACAGACTATGAGGGCCCCTGAGAGATGGTGGACGGCGTCCCTTCCTGATTTTCCTGCTCCTGTCCCCACTTGGCCTGCACACCCTCGATCATCCGTGGCATTTCTCCATATACCATCAGTAACGCCATTTTTATGGGAGTTGATTTGAGAAAGTTTCTTTTCATTGCATTATAACCAAATGATCCTAAAGACATAGTATTCTCCTTTTTGTTTCAGAAAGATGACTCAAAAGTGGATCCTCCTGTAGGTCTCAAAAAAGTCAAGGCTCCACAGCACCACCGATAATCTGAAGAGGCCATATTCACACCATCACCAACACCCTGGAAAAGCCAAATCCCTCACAGCTGAGTCAGAAGAATTTTAAATAATTATCCCAGGTGCCAAAAGAAAGATGTTGAAAGGGATTAAGTAACTAGCAAAGAAACATTCAGCCTTTGGTTTTTTGGGATTGATTTATTTCACTTAGCATATTCTCCAACTCCATCCATTTACCTGCAAATACCATAATTTTATTCTTCTTTATGGCTGAATAATATTCCATTGTATATATATTCCACAGTTTCTTTATTCATTCATCTATTAAAGGGCATCTAGGTTGGTTCCACAATCTAGCTATTGTGAATTGAGCTGCTATAAATATTCATGTGGGTGCATCCCTGTATTATGCTGATTTTAAGTCCTTTGGGTATAGACCAAGGAGTGGGATAACTGGTTCAAATGGTGGGTCCATTCCAAGTTTTCTGAGGAATCTCAATACTGCTTTCCAGAGTGGCTGCACCAATTTGCAACTCTACCAGGAATGTATGAGTGTGCTTTTTTCCCCACATATTACTGACTTTAAAACTTTTTCCAAACTAATCTGCATTTCTTTATAATTAGGGAGGTTGCACATCTTATGAATATTGACTATTTATATCTTCTTTTTTATGAAGTTGCTTGTTCATATTCTTTCCTCATTTACTTTTATCTTTTTGGATGGATTTGTATGAATTTATTATAAATTTTGGATAGTAACCTATTATCTATAGGTCACGGATATTTTCTTCTCTTTTGTTATGTGTATTTGAATTTTGCATATAGTATTTTTAATGAATAAGTTTTAAAATTTGATATTGTCAAATATTTCACCTTTTAAATTTTTTTTTATGTTTTGTGTTTTATTTAAGCAACCTTTCCTTTTCTCAAGGCTAATACCATTTTTTTCCCAAACTAGCTTAAATTTAGGATTTATTTTAATGTTTAAATATTTAGTCCACAGGAATGTACTCTTGAGTTATAAGGGGAGTTGCCCAATAAAAAATTTTTTAAAACAAAAAAAATAGAGATTAAGTATAAAAGATGATATACGTTCTTTAAAAACAATCTAAACTACAGAGGAAAACAAGCAGACAAAAACTTCCCATTCTTTTTTTTTTGAAGAAGAAAATCTATGCAGTTCTGGGCCTGTTTTAATGCGTAGAACAAGGCCAGACCGATTCAAGAGAGTTCAAAATGACAAAATAATCTACCATGAATTAAGCCTTATTGGTTTCAAATACACCCTAACATACAAACAGATGCCTAGCTGAATATAAAATGAAGTGATGATAAGCAACAGCCTAAAAATTGCTGGGGGCAGAGGACCCAGAACTTCCTGCTTGATAATGGGAGGAAAGAAGAGGAGAAAAGTCAAAAAATGAATTAGATAGTTCTCGCCCTCAAAGAATTCCTAGTCTAGCCAAGGAGACAGGCGCTCCTACAAATAGCTGGAATCCAGGGCAGAGAGTGACAGAGGCTAATTGGAGGCCCCAGCAAAGCATGATGGGATGGCCAAGGCAGGAGCAATCAATTGCCTGCCAGCCAGGCAGCCAGCACTCAGCCCCAACCCACGGGATGCTGTCATTTTAAAAGTAAATCCACTCTCAATTATCATGAAATTGCATCCATGATTTTTGAGTTCCCTCATCCATTCCTCTTATCTGATTAATCAAAATCCCTGCCTTTTCCAGGGAAAACATCTGTTTATCATTTCCTCCAAAAGCTCTTCAAATGACACGATGACCTTGAATTATCCTTTATCTCAAGCAAATATCCTCCTTCCGAAAAGGCAACAAAAAAATGAAGATAACACCCACAAAGAGTTCAAGACCATAAATGAAAATAACCAAACTGCTTGGTTTCTGTTCCCTATCTCAGCTGCCGGTCTTGACATCCCAGTCAACTGTGGGTTGTGTTAAAAACACTCCAGCAAACAGCTCTATGCTAAAAACCATCTGTCTCTAAAATATTCATTGCGGCCTCCGTCAGAGGTTCTCCTGCCTGTCAAAAACCACTGCTCAAATTGTACACTGATTTCTATTAAAAAAAGAAAAAACAAGTGGTCAGACTCCAGCATGGTCTGTAGTTTTGTTAATTATGTCAGTATCGGTTTCCTGGTTTTGATATGTAAGTAAGATGTCACCACTGGCAGAAGCTGGGTGATGGGCACACAGGAACACTGTATTTTTTCAATGTCTTCTAAGTTCATATTATTACAAAATAGAAAGGTGAAAAATGGCATTTATTACTTTGCTAGGCCTCTCCCATGTCCACCAGCTTCCTTTTCCTAGAAGATTCTTATACTTTGATATCACACCTCAAAACTTGCAGATGTCATTCAGTGAACACATGACCCCAGTACTGAGAGAGGCAGCCAACAAGGGGCACTTCCACCAGAGCTCATGTTCTTTTAAGGAGTCCAAGAAAGTCAATGTCCCCATCCTCACCCAAACATGGGCCGGTTCCTGGTGGAACTCCTGGCTGTATTCTGCTGGTACCCCTTCTGTGGCCCACTGCTCCCAACACACGACAGGGATGGAAGACATTTAAACATGGCGGGAGGATAGACAAGCCAAGTCAGCAGCTTCTCTCACCCACAAAGCCAAACTCCACCTTCCCAAGACTTAATCCTAAAGACCTCCACCATCTTTGCTTATAGGAGTCTGAAAAACTGGACTCCTGTGGAATTCAAAACAGACAGGAGATGATTGTCATCCTAAATTCTTCGCCAAGATGCATAAACATGGAAGCCTCCTCAGAGATCACAGACTTAGCAGCTATTTATGTAGCTCACTCCCTACTCCCCACCCAGCTCAAGTGTCAGGGAACACAAATTAAGTTCCTTGGCTTTAGTTAAGATCTTTAAAGAAAATTTATCAACCCTAAAATGACAAAATCCAGGAATAATTTATTAAACTTTGGAGAGTTTTAGTACCAGGTCTACAGGGCAATTATTAAGAATACAGAATTCATTGCTGGAGAGGGGCCAAATTTCTCTAGCATCTACCTGTGTGCCTCCATTTATTACCCAAATCACCTCAGGCAAGTTACCTAAACTTTCTGTGGCTCCATTTCTAAGGGTAAAATGGAAATAACAACAGGCAAAGGATCCTGCTTCAGAGGATTCTCATGAGGATTCAATAAGTTAATACATACAAAGTTTCAGAATAGTGCCTGCCAGGCCCCAAGTCCCCTCCAACGGTTGCCTATTATTGTTATAAATGGAATAAACTTGCTATTATTTTAATAATAAACAAACTCTCAATGGAGCATCCTGATTCCAAACTCCATGGATCCAAGATAAAAGAAGGTGAGGCCATTATTGTGGAGGAATCTGTGTTACTAAGTATAGAGACAGAGAAGGAGGAGATCAGGAGGGTGTCCCTGGCCTCAAGGAGCTTTTATTGAATCCAAGTGCTATAAGTAGAATTAATGAGTTACAGAGTGAAGCCCCACCATGATTCACTAATCTAAAGGCTGGAACAGAATCCCAGCCTGTAAGCCCTCAGTGGTAGGTCACCCTGCCCCTCCCTCACTCACCTTTCACCTAAAGAAAATCAACAAATTCCCAAATACAGCACACACAGTCTCACCATCAGACGAGTTTTTCCAGTTCAGCAGATTATTCTGCTAAACCACCAACCACTCTAATAACTCCAAAGCTACAGGCCACGACCGTTCTTTCCCCTTCTTCTTCCCCACCACACTTCCATGATCACCCCCCACCGACACTCCTGCCAGTGAGGAGGGACTCCAGGGGAATTGACAGCTCTAAGGGGAAGGGAAAGTTCCACCCCAAACAGACGGATCCATGTGCAACATCTCTGAGAAGCAGGGATCCATGTGCAACATCTCTGAGAAGCAGGGATCCTTGTGGTTTCTGAAACGTTGCCAATCACACAAGGGAAGCCTGGTGCATGATTTTCAAGCCAGTTTTACAAAATAGCTCCAAACCTCGAAGCGTGTGAAGCCAAAATTGTAAATACTGCTGAAATCTCTGGAGTTGTTTAATATTATTTATTATGATTTTTCTTGGCACCCCCAAAAGTCTCTCACCCTGGGCTTATAGTACATTTTATGAAACTATGCACTATCAATGGTGTTCACAGATGGTGAGACCCAAACAGAGAAGAAGTCTGAGAGCCTTGGCCCGAATCCCAACAACCTGTAAATAAACACAGCTCTGAAGGACCCAGAATCCTCACCTTCCATCTCAGGCACTGGTGCTACCTCTGGTGCTGAGGCAGGACTGGGTAAAAAACCCTGCTTAAAGTCAAAAGAAAGCCAATGGCTGGAATCACGGGGAGCAGACTCCAATTTCAAGGTCAAGGTTTCCAATATTCTCCTTTTCAAATGAGTCACTAGCTCTTAAATGAATCCATATAAGAATTTAAAAAAAAATCAATAATTGACAGACCTGACTGACATGAAAGCAGAGATAATTAAAAGCTCTTTTGAAATTTGCACATTTGCATTTGTACAGACTCCTCCAAATTTTGATGTGTCTCTTCCACAGAGAATGCAAAACATACATTCGGGCAAAGACATCAATTCTGTTAAAAACCTAGGATTTACTTCCAGATCACTCCATATCTTTCAAGATATTCTTGAAGCATATAGACATTCCAGCATTTTTTTATATTGTAGTTATTTTTATATTTGTAGCCAAGATCTTATCTCAAAAAATCAGTTATAAGCAGAAAAAAAAAAAATGAGAGAGTCTGCCAACTGAAAATGAGGTCACTGACATCAGTTGGTCATCCTGATATGGAAAGGACAAACCTGGATGGTACAAGAAGAATGCCACCAGGGCCCTTGAAATATCTTCTTTTATAAGTAAAAGTTCAAATGAGGGACTCTCTTAAGAGAGTCAGCTAAAAAGATTCAAAATTACAAGGAGCCAAAATGCAGTTTTGAAACATTCTTCCTGTTTATAGTGAATAAATTCCCAAAATACAGAGGATTCGATTTTAATGAAAGTTCCTACTGTCATGGTATTGCTCAACAACATTTTGGCCGAACTGGCTTAACCCTTTCTAGATGCTGAGAGGCTCTGCTACAATAACCAGTCTCAATACAACCAGCTTTATATTCACCCACTTGCCGTGCCTCAAGTTCCGTTTTGAGGACACGATGAGTTTCACTGTATACCTCTTCTACACCAGGCCAGTGGTTCTCTGAGGGTGGTGCTGTGATTTAAATGTGTCCCCAAATGCCCATGTGTTGGAAACTCAATCCCCCAATTCAAGTATTCACTGTCTATGGCAGTGGGACCTTGGGAAAGTAATGAGCACTGGATGAGGTCATGAGGGTGAGGCCCCATGATGGCGTTAGTGACTACAAGAGGAGGAGGGCCCTGAGTTGGCACACTTGCTCTGTCTCACCATGTTAGTATGCAGCAAGAAGGCCCTCACCAGATCCCAGTACCATCCTCTCAGGACTCCCAGTCCGTTAGCTGAGTAAACCTCTATTCTTTATAAATTACCAAGTCTCTGGTATTTAGTTATAGAAAAAGAAAACAGATGAAGACATAGTACTGGAACCAGTCAGCATCAGCATCACCTAGGAACTTGGGGGCACATTTGGGGGCCTGCCCCAAGACCTCATAAACTGGAAACCCTAAGAGTGGCCAACCATGGTTGAAGAATGCTTTCAGGTAATTTTGAAGCCCACTGTTCATGCCATTGAAACACCATCTTCTGGGTCACTCGAATGTCCCCTAAACTCCACCAGTGGGTAGTTTCTAAGGATGCCTCTCAAGCACACTGCTCCCAGACCCAGGCACATCACACCCTCACCAAAAGGCAGCAACTTCCTCCTGTTTTGGATCTCTCTGTACTTTAGTCAGCTTTTTCACTGCTGTGACTGACAGACCCAACCATAGCAATTGCAGAGTTTTCAATTGTAAAATTGTACAGTTGTATAAGTTTTATTTAAGGGCTCATGGTTTTCAGAGGTTTCAGCCCATAGAGAGCTGGCTCCATTCCTTGGGGCTCAAGGTGAGGCAGGACATCATGGCGGAACAGTGTGGTAGAGGGAAGCAGCTCACATGACTGGAAGCAGAGAGAGAGAGAAAGACTCCACAATCCAGACACAAAATATACACCCCAAAGCCATATCTCCAATGCCCACCTCCTCCAGCCACACCCTACACACCTTCAACTACCACTCAGTTAATCCTATCAGGGGATTCATTTACTGATTGGGTTATGGCTCTCATACCCATCATTTCTCCTCTGAACCTTCCTGCATTGTTTCATCCATGAGCATTTGGGGGACACCTCACATCCAAACCACAACACTCTGGAAGCCTCATCTCACAGTTCACCCCTGCTGCACACCAGCTGCTGCTCCCCACATCTCTCTAGATGCATGTCTCACATCCACATGGCTTCATGCTACTTGGATGCTGGACATGTGAGTCCTCCACTCTGTTTTACTCTCAGGCCACCACCACCCCTGCCTGAGCCCCACAGGGACAGCAGACCACTTCCCTCCCATAGCCCCAGCCCTGCCCAACTGTCGCCTAGGGCCTTGCTACTTTCCCTGGGCTGCAGGAGACCTCTGTCTGCTGCCCAGGCCCTCCTCTGGTGGGTGAGGCCAGACTGGCTTCCTCTGTCCAAAAGCTCTAAGCCTGGTCCCCAAGGCAATGAGTGCCAGGTGAGGAGGCGAAGAGTCCCAGAGACGTGAATTTTGTGTTTTGTTTTAGGAGAATTTACAAAGGCTGGTGCCTCCGGCGAGAGAGAACAGGACATGCAGGCATTCCCCAGCTCCACACAGGACAGCCAGGGAAAGGACAGAACATGCTGTCCTGGGAATTGGCCGAAGCAGAGTCACCAGGGTGGAGGAAAGGAGGGTGTAGGAGAGAGAGCAAGTAGGGCTGTGGGTGAGAGAGAGGGGAGCCGAGGCAGAGATGGGAAGAGGAGCAGAGGGAGCTCTCCATGTCACCAGCAGGCAGCTGGATGGCTTGCAACTAGAGTCAGGTCTATAGAAGCATCTGGAACAGGAAGCATGAAGGGGCACACCATCACTGGGAGATGTTATGAAGATACCTCGAAACACTTTAAATAATGGACAAAACCAGAAGAGAGGTGAAGCGGTCTCAGAGGAAGAATGCTACTATCACGAAGGCTGAGGTTGTCCTACAAACGGGACTATGGTGACTCTCAATCGTGACACCCCACCTCACCATTCCAAGTGTCCTCAAAGGGCTGTAGCCCCCCACTGAAAATGAGGTGCCTGAAATAATCCAAAAGCCCAGAGGAGCGTACAAAGGAGGGGCCTCAGGTAGAGTTGAAAACAAGCATATTTTAAAAACTAGAGACTTCAAATAAAGGAGGTGTCCTAGGCCTCTCCGAATATAGGGGGTTACAGAGAAAAGGTCAGCAAACTCTCTCCAAGAAGCCAGAGAGGAATTATCTCAAGCTTCGGGAGCCATTCAATCTGACTGAGCTTGGAAAATAAATGAAGGGATGTGGCCATGTTCCAGTGAATTTTGTTTTTAAAATACAGGTGACAGTCAGATTTGGCTGCAGGCTGCATTGGCCAACCACTGGGTGTCTGGTATAAACAGTGAGCCCTTGGAATCTGCAAGGAACTGGTTCCAGGACCCCTCAGGATGCTCTGATGCCTTGTGAATGCATTTGCTTATAACCCACGCACACCCGCCTGTGTATTTGAAATCATCTCTAGACTGCTTACAATACCTAATGCAATGCTATACCTAATGCAATACCTCATGAACGCTATGTCATACCATACTGTTCAGAAAATACCAACAAGGGGGAAACTGCATACTCAAAACTGAAGCAATTTATTTTCTTTTTGAAATTTTTGATACAAGGTTGCTTGGATCTATTGGTTTGGATCTGTGGTTGTTGGAAAGGGAGGGCCAACTTTTTGTATATAGTGAGGGATTAGATAACACTAGTGTTTCATCTGCTCTTTTAAAAGAACAAGATGAAAATCAATGTAATCATATTCTTTTCTCAGATGCCTCTGTAGGTGGAAAAACTCCCCACATAGCTACACTGCATCCTCCCCATCCCTGGTTTGGCACCTCATCCTGTCCACACACATCTCACTGTACCCCATCTTTACCCCTTCTTGCCCCTGAGAAAGGGACAGTATGAAATTGGTTATCATCCTGTTTTATGAACGAAGTGCACGAAGTCTGCCTAGTACTGACCAGGCCCCCCCATCACATCCGCACTCCTGCTTGACACCAGCTTGGCCCCCAGTGTTGGAGCAGCCCCAAAGAACAAGAAAACCAACAAGCCAGGTGCTGTCTCCTTCCAAGGGGACCCTGCCTGGAGAGGAGGTGGAGATTCAATTCCACAGTTGTGAGTGTGACTCAGCCAGGCTCCCTACAGCCCCATCTGGGGTTACATCACCTGTGCAAGTTCAACATCTGGAAATGCACAGAAGAGCCCTGGTGGATGGGAGTGGGGCTCAGAGAGCAGTCTTCCAAGTTCATGGTGACTATAAGCGTGACATTCAGCAGATGGCAAGGGCCTAGAAGAAGAGTTATGACCTGCCCCCCCAACTGTGCACTTCAACACCCACCAGTGGATCCCCTTAGAGCAAAACCCTCAAATGCCTATGGATTTTGCCACTCTGAAAGGGGATGAAAGAAACTTCCAGAGCTGCAGAGAAAAAACTTGGACGCGCCAAAAACGGTCAGGACCGATTTCCATTGTAACATTAGGACACACAACATAAGTGTCTCAATGTAAAAGTTCCTGTCCTCATATGGATTTCCTTAACAACCAGGGAGTCGTCAAGCATCCATGAGAAAATCCTAAATATACAGCATATGCATACACATCTTCCGCAGATGGTTTTCATCAGACTTAAAAGAGAAACTGTCCTTTTTCTTCTCTAACCAAATAGCAAAGGATCCCAAAGGAAATGCAGAGCTCTCAGAATGAATCAACCGCCACAGGAAAAACTGACTACCAGGGCCAATGTGAGGGGCCAGTTGGGGATGGAGGTGGGAGAAACCGGTCTCTACTTGCAACCCGTGTGCAATCAATAAAAGCACCCCAGGTCAGCCGAGGACCCTCCGAAGCCGCCTCCTCCTTGTCCCATGTCCAACTTGATGACTTCCAGAACTAGAATATAAAAACGTCTCTGCATCAGGAAATGACACCAACTAGAACAATATGAGCCTCTGCAAGACAGGTGTCTGGGCAGTTGGACCAGGACCACAGAAAAAGAGAAAAATCTCTCGTCTGTTGCCACCAGTGCAGATGGAGGGGATCTGAGGATCATTTCCTCAGCAGGCAAAAACCCAGGGAAGAGGAACCAGGAAAGGTCATGTCCAAACAAATATATCAAGCAAACTACGAGAGTCCCAGAATGCACAAGCGGACACACACACCACCCACAGGAGCAGGAGAAAGCACCACCAATTTGCCACAGCCAACTGCACTGAGAATCATTTCATCAAATGACCCCTGAGAAAGTCCTGGTGATCAGGTGGTCAGATGGCCCAGGAAGGCAGGAAGTCACTAAAAAGGATGGACTCTGAGGGACAGGGAATGCTCTGTGACCCTCTCTTCTGGTTTGGATCTGGAATGTCCCCCAAAAGCATGGCCCCCAGTGCAGCAAGGTTTAGGCAATGACTGGAACATGAGTGCTCTAAACTCACGATGGATTAATCCACTGATAGCTGCATAGACTACAGGAAGGTGAGTCCTAGATGGAGGAGAAGGTCACCGGGGAATGGTGCCCCAAAGGGATTAGTCTTCTTCCCCCTACCTTACCTCTTCCTCTATTTCTTTCTCTTTCCCCCTCTCTCTCTCTCTCTTTTTTCTTCCCCTCTCTCTGCTTCCCAACTGCCAAGAGCTAAGCGTCCTTATTCCACCAAGCCCTTCCGCCATGTTCTGCCTCACTTGAAGCCCACAACAATGGAGCTGGTACACCATGGACTGAATCCTCTGAAGCTGTGGACCAAAATAAACATTTTCCCTACCTCTAGATCTTGTGAGATATTTTGGTCACAGTGACAAAAAGTTAACTAAACACTTTTCTGACATTGAGGGTCTCCTTTCAACTTTGAAATTAAGCTCATGAAAATGAGCACTTGGAAACAAATGGGAGAGATTCAGTTGCAAAGGGGCTCCTCGTCTTCCAGCTCTAGGGAGTAAGAGATAATCCGACCCTACTGAGGATGTCTTTAAAATGTACTTAGCACAAGGCCAGGAATTCTTAGCAATGATAGCCAGAATTTATAATAAGGTTATTGATTATCTTATCAACAACAAAAACAATACCCATGACTGCCAATGAAGCATGAGTTCTTCCCAGAGATGAAAACTAACTAATCCTGTAAGCAAATCCATTAAGTTAGTTAACAAGTCCTTTTGGGGAATCAATGGTATCCAGAATAGTCTTTCAAAGTCCAAAGCATCCATACGTAAAAACTCACAGTGGGTGCCCTTCTTTCCTCACCCATTTCTTTTGTTTTGTTTTGTAGGAAGGATTGAACCCAGGAGCACTTAACCACTGAGCCATGTCCCAGCCCATTTTGTATTTTATTTAGAGACAGGGTCTCACTAAGTTGCTGAGGCTGGTTTTAAACTCGCAATCCTCCTGGTCCACTGGGATTACAGGTGTGTGTCACCATCCCGGGCTCCTCACCCATTTCTGATCCAGGAACCAGGGACATGAGTGACCAGCTACCAATGCTAAGAATCAATGTCCCTCAATGCAACTGAAACGCAATACACTGCGTTCTCCACATTGCTTTACTGTCACCAAGATCTTCCTCTGCTCCTCCATTACTCGGCGAAATGATAGGATCACTATTGCCTCTTCTGGTTTTCACACTCTGCACTTCTCCCTTTTTTTCACATGACTTTCTTTACAAGGGCCCAGGACTCCATTGTATTTGGTTTTCCTCGTTCATGGAACACTTTCTTCACACTGTCTCTTCGACCCTTTTCTTCCATGTTGATCTCTCAGCTACTGCCAGGTCAAGCTCATGTCTAACCCCCTAAAGAGAGGCGGTTGAGGTCTTCCTTTCCCAGTAAAAGACTTTAAGTGGGTTTTCATATTCTGCTAGTACAAACCAAGCTCTTTGGTGTTACCTTTAACGTACCCCAAATGAATTTTTTCCTCCCTCCTCCAAAGTCCTCACAAATCCTTCAATCCAGCCCCAAAGGACAATTCCTCCTCTATCATGTACTCTCTATCCCTTCCCTGCATGCCTTCCTCATGCCAGTCCTCCTCATTATCCTAAACTTTTGCTGACTCTGCAGGAGTGTTGTATATTCCACAAACGAAATGTAATCCCCAGGTGAGAGTGACCACCTTGTTCAGGACTTTCGCCCACACTGCCGACACTCTGACACATGAAGGCCTCTGTTATAATTACTGGCAATCACATCTGACGTCCCCAGGGAACCACAGGCCCCTGGAACACAGTGATCCTCACAATGCCCAGCACAGCTTCGCACAGAGCAGCCACTCAGTGAAGACATGCAGAAGTCAGGACAGGAGAAATGCAATGGAAATGCCAGGAGAGAAAAGGGCATTGAAACGTGCCTGCAGCCCACCTGGGAGACGACCTGATCCAGCGTGGAACAGCTGCTTGGAGCACACGGGAAGATCACGGCTGTCAACCTGCCCACTGGATTCCTGACGAACTGTTCACATGCTACCTGAAGCCTGAGTCCCCAAACCAAGGAGTATTAACCTTTTGTTGGTTTCTGAGGCTGAAATATTTTCTATAAAACCAAGACAAACTTAGGGATTTGTTTAATACGTATGTCTTGCCACAACCCTTCACAAATTACATTTAAATTCTACAAAGAGCCTGTAATCCCAGCTACTCAAGAGGCTGAAGCAGGAAGACCCCAAGTTCCAGGGTAACCTGGGCAACACAAGGAACCTCTGTCTCACAATAAAAAAATAAAAAGGGCTGGGAAGCTGGCCACGGAGACATGCCTGTAATCCCATTGACTACTGAGGCTGAGGCAGGAGGATTGCAAATTTGAGGCCAGCCTTAGCAACTTAGCGAGGCCTTAAGCAACCTAGCAAGACCCTGTCTCAAAATTTAAAATAAATAAATAAATAAGGCTGGGAATGTAGATCGGTGGTAGAGCGCCCTGGATTCAATCCCCAGTAACACACACACACACACCAAATAAAAAAAACAGACCCACAATCTACCAAGAGCCTTTTCACAGGCTTAGACGCCCCCACATTTCAACTGCGGGATCATCCAACAGTACTGCAATTTGAGGGACTCCTTAATCTATTTCAGGACACTCTGTAGTAGCCTTTAATGTGCATAAAACTAACATCTAATATGATCCAAGCAAAGACCCTGGTCTGGAGCCGAACAGCAAGTCCCAGGACCAAAATGTGGCCTCTGGTAGGGACTGTGCCCTCCTGCAGAAAGAAAGCTCTTGCTTTCTTCTTGGGGAGAGCAGCGGAGTGGGCATTCCACAGCCCCTGTGCGCACATCACACCTACGGTGACCACGTTCCACCTGCAGTCGGGGGCATGAAGGTTTTCCACTGGGCCACGGGGGGAAATCTAGCCAAAAGGTGCAACAGAACCCACAGAGAAAGAGGGTGCACCATGCGGCTTCCTGAGGAAGGGCACACCATGCGGAGGACAGCGAGGGCAGGCGCTGTGGGCAGGCTGGCCGGTGTTGGGGCGAGAGGAGTGGAGTGAGCAAGGAGGAGCAGGCAGGGAGGGACTGAACAGCACCAGAAGGACTGGGCAGAGTGACACCACCTGACCCAAGAGGTGCCCTCTGGCTACTGTTTGGGGACAGAATGGCAGGAGGGCAAGACCAAGGCAAAGGGACCAATCTGAAGGCCAAGTACAGTGGCCCAGGGAAGGCAGCCCTGCAGCATCCACATGTGGATGAACATCGCTGTCCTCAGTTGGGGTGTACGGCCAGCTCCCAACAGAGATCTGAGAAACCAAGCCGGGCATCCACCTTACCCAGCCCAGTAGCAGCCATACAAAGCACAGCAGTCACCTGGCAAGGGACAGTGCACGGCTCCAGATGAAAAGAGAGCTCTCCGCAGCTTTTCAGGCCAGCTCCGCAGAAGCTATTACAGAAATGTGGCCCAGCTTTAAACACAGGGAGTTAGAGGGTCACCCCAAATAAAAAGGAAACAGAAACAACCTTCTGTTGGGAGCTCCCCTGGAAATGCAGAGAAAAACGCACCCTGCCGGAGAAGAAAGGCACCCAGCAGACACCAACAGCTCTGGACTCCACACAGACCTGGGACTCAGAGGGTGGCCCTTTGGAGAGAGCGGGATGGCCATTTCTCTTAGAACTATCCCTCCTTTTATTGCAGCTGAAGGAAAGAAAGGAGAGTCAAGGTCACATGCTCAGGTGGCTTTGAAGCCCAGCGCCCCCACCAAGTGGTCTTCCAGTAATCCCAGGCTGATGGAGTGTGCAAATTGCTTCTTCCACTTCTCTCACCTGCTCCCTTCGATGGCCAGCACCCTCGCATCCTGAAGGAGGGTCAGCTCTGGAATCAGCTCAGCCTTGACGGTGTCTGAGACCTTGAAACTTACACCCCTCCAGTCCCCCTCTACAAAGTGGGGATTCAATCAGATGATGCACAAAGAGCTCCCAGTATGAGGGACACATTCGAAAAGCTGAGTTATTCTTGGGATCATTAATGCTAATTCTCCAACCTGCTCGTGAATCATGAGAAAGTTTTGAAAGTGAAGTGAAACAATGAAAATATTCACTGGTACCATAAGAAATAGATGCATCATTGTCGAATAATGGATGGAGAAGAACAGAATGGTAGCACATCCTATATATTTTTTTAAACATTTTTTTTCGTTGTTGATGGACCTTCATTTTATTCATTTATTTATATGCAGTGCTGAGAATCGAACCCAGTGCCTCACCCATGCTAGGCAAGTGCTCTGCTGCTGAGCCACAACCCCAGCCCTACATCCTGTACATTCTCCTCCATTTTAGACAAAAGGACAGAAGACTCACCTCAGGTTCAATGCCACCTCCCTTGATCCTTCACGAACATAAATCCCTGGCAGTATTTGCAAGTTCAGGCACTGGCATGCAGCACTTAAAAACACTCTTCCAGGATCCAAATTCAGTAAGAATGTGCATTAGAAGCATTTAAAAATTTATATCCTTTACCCAGTAAATCTGTACCTAAAAAATTCAGTCTAAGGATATAATAAAAGGTGCAAAGATTTACATGCAAGGAAGTGCACAGGGTCTGCAAGCAGAAAGACAAAAATGGAAAATGAAATGTTGAGCCAGAAGAAACAATCAAATAAAGCATGTTACACCACAATAAGAAACTACCCTACAATTAAAAAACAAAGAGCGACTGTAGGAAAGATATCTCTCAGGAGAACCTGAACTAGCAGAGAATCTGGCAAATGAGCAATGTTGGCTTAGAAGCAAGTCCCCAACTCTGTCACATAATAAAAAGACGTCATGGTAGAAAACAAATCCTGAAAGAAAGAAAACACCTACGGCCCAGGCGACCACAGGAGCCACCATGCCTGTGCAAAACACCCACGGGCCAGACGTCCCACTCTCCTGATGTCCCCTCTGATACCAGCTTCACAAATGCTGTAGAAACTCTGAGAGATAACCAGTCGGCCACTGCAGGGAGGTATCCTTGCGGGTAATAAAGAATTTTTCAGAATCCCAGATGGTCCACTAGTTGCCCTGAAGGGTCTGAAAATCAGTCAGCTTCATAAAGTCGGCCAGCACAGCACGTGAAGTTGTTCAAAAAGGTACAACGATTTAGGACCCACTGAAATGGGCACTCGCCCTGTTCTGCTAGAGGTGCTCTGAACCAAGGATATACTTTTTAGTTCTTTGTTTAATGAGGCAATTGCCTTCGGAATTCAAAGTCTACATAGTGAGGGGGAAGGTGCCCCTCTGCCCAGGATTCATGACCACACAGAAGCATACAACATGGTCTAATTTGGAAACAGGGTCTTTGTGGATGCAATTAAGATGAGGTCACACCGGATCAGAGGGGCCCTAATCCAGTGACTGGTGGTCTCATAAGAAAACACACAGAGCCAGGCGTGGGGGCGCACACCTGTAATCCCAGCAACTCAGGAGGCTGAGGCAGGAGATAGCGAGTTCAAAGCCAGCCTCAGCAACTTAGCGAAGCCCTAAGCAACTCAGTGAGACCCTGTCTCTAAATAAATACAAAATAGGGCCAGGGATGTGGCTCAGTGGTGGAGTGCCCCTGGGTTCAGTCCCTGGTTCCCAAAACAGAAAAGAAGGCTAGGTGAACAGAAAGGCAGAGACTCGATGTTGCAGCTGCAAGCTAAGGAACACTAGCAGTGCTGGGGCCACCGGAGACTGGAAGAGGCCAGGAGCATCCTTCCCGGGAGCCTTCAGTAGAGGCACATCCTGCCAACACCCTGACTGGAATTCCAATTTCTAGAAAACTATGAGAGAATACATTTCTGGTTTTAAGCCACCAAGTGAGTGGTAATTTATTATGGCAGTTGTAGAAAATGAATACAATCCACAAACAAAAGTCCCAAAGCAAAGAAAGACAAACACACAAAAGAGGATTATCAGAAGGAAAGCATAAATCGGGAGGCCGAGGCAGGAGGATGCAAATCAGAGGACAGCCTGCACAACTCAGCAATAACTTATATCAAACTAAAATATTTTTTAAAAGTTCTGAGAATGTGGCTCAGTGGGAGAGTGCTTGCCTAACATGCACGAAGCCCTGGGTTCAATCACCAGGACTAGCGCTCCATCTCAGGCTGTGTCCGGGACAGGGGATGCTTCTGAAGGAAAGCTGAAAGGTAAATGAACTGTAAGATTTTATTAGCAGGCTTCTTGTTTCTCAGAGCAGAGTGTCTGAGCATTGGTGTGTGTAAGCATTTCCTGGCCACGGCATTAGCGTGCAGATTCCCAAGCCTCCCTCCCAGACCCTGGGATGGTATTTTTAACAAGCGCCTGCATATTCTGCTGATGCTGGACTCCTGGTCACACGTATAAGAACTCTGCTGGAAGTTCAACACACAAATCACAGAAAGCCACCTCTCTGGTGACTGATGATCATCTATCACCCTGTCTGGCAAGCCCCAGCCACATGGCCCTTTCTGCCTCAGCGGGCACCATCCGTGACTGCTCTTTCACCTGCACCCCGCCTGGCCTGGCTGCGCCCACACTGGCAGCCCAGCTGTATCCCCTCCAGGCAATCTCCCCAACCACACCACCACTTGCCTATGTTCCCCATCTGTTCAGAGCCCTGTGAGGACCAGTGCTGCGGCAGGAAGGTACACCAGTGACCAAGGGAGACGGTCCACAGTTTATATTCTTGAAGATCATACTGCACTCTAGTTAGGAGCGAGGCTCTGGAGTCAGCTGGCCTCAAATGCCCGCACACACTGCTCAAACCCCTCGAGAGGCAGCTGCCAGGATTGAGCAAGCTGATGCCCATAAGTACAAAAGATCTTCAGCAGTAATGCAACAGGGTCATTACACATGCAAACAAGTTCTAGGAAGGAAGCAAATGGCACCAGGTAGACTGACTTGGTGGGTGAGGAAAGATCTTGAGAGAGGTGTCACGAGGCTTGGCCAGAACAGGTGATCCAGGGCTGTCACTCCAGGTCCTGGATGACAACAGCCCTGGTGTTACACAGAGCCACTCTCCTGCACTTCTGCACACAACCTGACCTGTCACAAGGACTGGAACATTCCCATGATAAAGGTGTAAGAAAGACAGCCCTCCAAGAAGCTCCTTAGGGCACTGGGGAAGACATGGGGTAGCAGGTAGAGTAGTGGGGATAACCAGAAAGGAGGAAAGGACGAGAGAAATAATCCTGGTAGCTGTGACCAACTGTGATCACCCCAAGAGCTACATCCAATGCAATCCTTGAGGAAGGTGCAGAAATTCTGAAGGAGTCACTGAGGGGAAGAGTTCCCCAGACCCAGAATGGAGCAAGATGGGAACTGTAGGTATTGGTGACAATGTGACATGTTAGAATCCATGCACCAGAGAGGTCTGCTGACATTTAGACTCCGTGTCTGCAACTTTGTGCCTTTGCTCTGACTAACCTGTGAGTTACTCAAGCTTGGGAACACATTTACCTTTGAATGCACAGGAACTAGAACTCAAGGCACATAATAAAAGAATGTAATATTGGATGAATAAAGGAAAGGAGTCTACCGACAATCCTGGATAGTAATTCATTGGAACACAATTTTCTTAGCCCACACAGAAAACAGAGGAACTATGGGAAGGCTATGTTAATTTACCTGAGTATGGTAATCATTTCGCTGTGTGTATGTATATGAAAACATCATATTGCACATCTAAAATACACACAATAAAAATACAATACCACACATTAGTTAGAGTGTGGAGAAGGTAATGGCTGGACCTTGGGTAGCACAACATTTTGTTCCAACTTGTAGAACTCCGGTGTCAAGGCAATTGACACTGATGAAATAGTGTCTGAGCTCTGAGGGGCATCTTCAGCATCACATCCATTTATCAGGCAATACAAAATGATAGTTAATACCCACAAAGGGCAGCTCGTAGCACCCCTCTTTCCCCATAAGTATGAGCCTAAAAATCTTTACACCTGGAGGCACTGGTTCCATTCAACTTCCTCCCACCCTTCTCCCAACTTCTGTGTGACAGTGAATCTGAAAAATCTACTTATATGTCCTGACTTCACCACACTGCTGCTTAAAAAGTTCTGATGCCTTCAGCATTGATCCAGAGAGAGCCACTTCCAGAAGATTCTGGGGCCCTCCAGAAAGGTCCCAAGAGAAGCAGGCCACCTCCACTCCCACTCATGTGAATCACAGAGGGGAGACCCACTGACTTTCTCAGGCAGTAACAGGGGTACTCAGGGTTAAAGGCTGGACTCTGAGGTCTCACAGGTAAAGTTTCTAACTGTGCCCTAAGACAAGTGTCTGACTAGAGCAACCTGCCCCTTCAGCCTCCTTCCTGTTACTATCGCCCACTGTGAGCCCAAGTGGGCCCTTGATGTCCGACTTTCCATGAACCCATTATCTTCACACCTTTGCTGTGACCTCTACTAAGAAGTCCCTTTCCCTGCAGGTAGATACAGGCCTCATTCATATTTCAAAATCACTATTAAGCATTACCACCTCCTAAAGAGCTGCTTGCACCTCTTCAAGGAGGACCACCCATGCTCCCCCCAGTGCACTGGACCAGCAGCCAGCACAGATGCTGCCTGACCCTGTAGGCTGAGCTGCTCAGGGCACAGTGGCACCTGACAATCTCTTATAAACCCTAATGGAAAGAGCTTCCTGATAAGAGATCTGAGGACAACACTGTCTTCAAGACGTAAAAGAAAAAACCAGAGCAAGAGAAGCTACAAGTTTCTCTTCTTCCCATTACACACTTTCCATGTGTCCAAAGTTTCTCCTTTAAGGAAATTAGTGCATGTGTGTTTAATACTGGTGTAATAATTGACCTAATATTCATCTCTGCCACAAGATTGTGAGCTCCTTACAGCCAGGGACTGTCTGGTATTAACTGCTCTATCTCTGGCCCCAAGCCCTGTAACTGGCTCACAGTGATAAATGAATCTCTCACAAGTGAGATCAGTTAACAACCTAGAAAGCACTTTTACAACTTGAAAACATGATGCTAAGTGAAAAAAGTCAGGCAGAGACACCACACGCTTCACGGTCCCGTGTCCATGAAATGTCCAGGGAAAGAAAACCCACAGAACAGAACATGGATTAGTGATTGCATAGGGTATAAGTCAGGGGAAGAGGAGTTTGTAGGGAAATGGGGAGTGATTCCTGGTTGGCATGGGGTTTAGAAGGATGATGAAAATGCTCTGAAATTGGTTAGGGTGACACTCCACTTTATATATGGAATACTCCCCCCAAAGGCCCATGTGTTCAAGCTTCATTCCCAGATGGCACTATTGGGAGGTAGTGGAACTTTAAGAGGTTCCATTAAACTTACTGGGAGGTATGAGCTTATGCACATCCTTGAAGGGGTTGGGGGGCAATGGTCCCTTCCTCTCTCTCTGCTTCCAGGTACCATGAGGTGAGCATGCGTCCTTAGCCATGGGATTCCTACCTTGATAAACTACAGCGCCATAGGCCCAAAGCCACAGGGCCTAGTGACCATGGACTTAAACCGTAATAGGGGCTTGTGGCTTTGAAACTTACGTGTTTTTTTCTCTTTTTCCCAACCTTCTCCCTGATCTTCTTTTCCCTAACCTTCTCCTTCGTGATTTCTCCTTCCTAATCTCATTTTCTCTGAATCATGTCTTTAAAACCACCCCTGTTCCTGTTGATGGGCAGAGTCACAGTCTTTGGGCCAGGAGTCCCCTGTGTTTCTCCTTTGCTAGCAAAGCAATAAACTTTCATCTTCCTTTTGTCAAAACCCTATCCTCATCATTGGATTGGCATTGGGGACAAGGACCAAGCTTTTGGCAACAAAACCTCTGAAATCTTGATCCAGAAAAAACTTTACTTCTTATTAGATGATTATATGAGAATATCTGGTCTACAATTCTTATATTTGAAGAAATGGAAACTGAGACCCAGAAGTTCAGTATTTTTCTAAGATCTCTAGTTAACTTGTGGCAGTTTAAGGCCCAAATTCAATCTGCAGCATTATTCACAATAACCAAGGGATGGGTTTATGAAGTCACCCAAGTGTCCATTGAGGAAGATGTGGTCTGTACATTCAAGAGAATATTTTTCGACCTTAAAAAGAAAGGAAATTCTCACATGTGAGACTTTTCTTTCAGGTGTTTTATCTTTTCCTCTGTAACATCTGCTCCATCGACTGCAGGCCTTGCTGCAAACCTCTTTTCTGTTTTGATGACTTTCTTCCCTAAATTATTTCACTCATCCTGGCAAGGAAATTCTCACATGAAGAAGCTTGAAGACATTACACTAAGTGAAAGAAGCCAATCACATGAAGAGGAATCCCGTGAGATTCCACTGACATGAGGTCCGTGGAGCCGTCAAATTCATAGAGACAGAAGGTGGAAGGGTAGGATAGTAGTTGGAGGCTGGGGAAGAGAGACTGGGGAATTATTTAACAGAAAGTTTCCGTTTTGCAAGATGATCTGGAGATTGGTCACATCACAATGTAAGTTACTGAACTGTACAATTCAAGATGGTTACACTGATGACTCTTACGTGTATTTTACTACTCTCTCTCTCTCTCTCTCTCTCTATATATATATATATATATATACACACACACACACTACTTGTATATATACTAGTAGTATTTTACTACTATATATATATATATATTTTTTTTTTTTTTTTTTTTTTTTTAAAGATCTAAAGTTAAGTCTCCTAACTCTTACTCTGAATACCCTCCCACTGTGGCCCTTCCCAGATCCAGGGGAATGCAGAGATAACAGAACAGGTTCTGCTTGGCCAGACTTCACAATGGAGAAGTAGGAAGAGTCCCACTCAGTGCTGCTGCTAAAGGAATTTCAGGAATTTTAACAAATCTCAGCAGGACCAATGAGTACACAGATTTAAAAATGGAGGCCACTTCACAGATCTGGGTCTTAAAAAACAAAGCCCTGCCAGGAAGAAAGTAGGCAACAGAGATCTGGTGTTGAGTGTAGAACAGACCAAGACAGCCCGCCAGCTTCAGTGAGCATAGGAGGCAATCAGGTGTCCCATGAGGATGCAGATTCTGGGTTAATGGGTCAGGGAGAGGCCTGAGATTCTGCATTTCTAACAAGCTCCCCTATGATGCTGGTGCCATGCTGGGGAGGGATCACTCTTGACACTATGAGAAGCCAGGAAAGAGATGAAACTCCACACCACATTCCTTTCCCCAAAGAAGCAGCCTTCACAGACCTGGGGCTCCACGGGAACATTCTGTTTTTAGAAGGGCTAAGCACATAATCACAAAATTTCAGCTCATTTGAGGTTGAGTTAGAAAATACATATTAGAATTTCATGGTTTATGAAAATGTAAGCTTGATTTATGTTAATATTGGGTCAGTGAGTCGGTTGCTTGGTTGGGGGGAAGGAAAGAACCCAACTGTCCCTTTTCATCTGTTTCTAAAGAGAATATGAAATACAACTTAAAACTCAGAAATTAGAGGAGTTTGGTCCAGTAACTGATTCATAAACTCATGCAAGTCCCCTGGTGAGCCCTATTGTCCAAAGCCACAACAGAGACAGTGCCTAAACATACTGTTTTGCATACTCATTGACATCAGGATTTCTTAACCTTAATTTTTATAAAGTTTTGATTTTCATGCCAGGCCTAGTGAAAATAATTGAGGGAAGAAAGTCATCAAAACAGAAAGGAAAGGAGGTTTGCAGCAAGGCCGGCAGTCAACAGAACAGATGTTACAGAGGAAAAGATAAACACCTGAAAGAGATTAAAATGCACAATGTTTTTAAAATTAAAATGAAAGGCATTCTCCTTGCCCCACCAGTGCCTTAATTTAAGGCAAAAGTGAATAACTGGCTCCTTGCAATCAAACACTATCCCAAAATCCTCTACAGAAACTGAGGGCTTTGCACCAAATGAACTTTTCACTTTCATGGCAGTTGTCAATATCCTTCCTCTGCGTGCGTGTGAACTAACTGGTCTTCTCAGTTTATTGCTGTTATGAGTAGTAAGTCCCCACAATAGGAGAGGGTGGTTTACCTCTTACTCATGAAATCTAATAAGCGATTCTCCTAAGGTCCAAAGCACACACCTTCCAGCACCAGTCTTTACTTGTTGCAAAGTCAATTTAATTAAACACACTCACACAGCAACACAGGTTCATCTCAAATGTTGGCAATAACTCAAGAAGCAATCTCAAGATGTTAAAGGACCAAGAATACAGCGCTTAGCACTGGCCATGGTGCAGTAACATAAGACTTTTTATGCTCTGCTTCAGTGACAGCTGACACAACCTATTTTTGTAGAAAGCAAGGTAAAAGCCTTAAAATGTTTAAATCCTTTGACCCATACTAACAGCCCTAGAAATCTATGACTTTTCAACTTTACCATGAGACTATGCATTTTTTACTTGCTATGGAATAATTGGGAGGTAGCCCCCTGGTACCTTGAGGAGCATCTTCTAATTCCTCCTCTGAGGATCTATCCTAAGGAAATGACTCAAAATTAAGGAAAAGCTCCACGTGGAAATAAAGACATCTGTTACAGTATTTTCTATCAAGAAAATAAAATATACCCTGGACATTTTGTAATATTTCACATCATTTGTAACTGAGTGGGGACACGGAATTCCTATCTACTGTGTGCGGGGAGCTTGCCGGGGCTTTGAAGGCCTAAGTGTAAAAGCAGGTCAGGTGGAGTGAGGGTGGGGCAGCATCTGGGGATGCAGGGGTCCACAGCCAGGCACCTGTGCAGCCCAAGGGCAAGGAGGGGGCTCTTCTGTGTCACCCCCAGCAGTCCAGGTGGGAGGTGGGAGAGTGTCCTGGCTATCCTGATCCGCTGTGGGTGTTCTTCCTGACTCCTGGCTCAGGCCAGAGGCAAAGACCACAACAGGCTTTTTCCAGCTCCCAGCAATCAGCAGGGCAGAATCCCCAGAAAAAAAAATTCCTCTCTTGTCCTTCACCAAATCCAAAATGAAAGTCAACTAAGGCCCTGGGCAGGGCTCCATGGAATAGGAAAGGCTTGCTTAAATGGATGTTTACAAACTGCTGAAGGACATTTACAAAACATTTTTTTCCATTGTGTGGGGGGAAAAAACACCAGTCTATAATTTAAATTTACCTATCACATACACTATCTATAATAACAAAAGCTAGTCAAAGAGAAAAGGAAACATTAAGGGTACCTGAAGTGTTAATGATCTAAGTTGAACTATGTCAGTTTTGGTTTCTTTGATATTAAAATGATTTAAATATTTTTAAAATTTCCTCTAGATTTTCTGAATAGATTTTTTTAGACTTAAAATTATTTAAGAATTATTATAAATTCCTAAAAATTAGATTCTACATTATTCTTCTAAATTACTTTTCTTCATTCTCAGCTTAGATTTCTGAGTACATCATAAAATAACATTTGTTCTAATTTTAAAGGACCCTGTATTTTTGCATATATTCAACAGAATTGCAAACCTATTACTTATTTAACTGCTGAAAAATAAAAAGAAAGAAAACCTTTGGTTGTTTTCCAAGAGGAAAGCCAAACATCTCAGCTCAATCGGGCCACTGATCTGGCCAGCTTAGCTCATCTTACGACTCTGAATGAGAATAATAGTGGTAATAAGGACATAATGACAGTCATAACCATTATGATCCCCAGAGGTGACCAAGCCCTGTGCTCTGTACTTTTGATGTGCAGTACTCTTGGCCTGAAATGCTTTCCCTATCCCCCTTATCCATCTGAACAAAACCACTCACCATTTAAGGCTGAACTTGAACTTGGACTGAAGACCTACCTGTCTCTGGACTGCCTACAAATGCAACTCCCCAATTACTCCAAGATAACCTCACATCCATCCAGCAGCTTTTGCCAAGCTGCACTGAATGTGTGTCTCTCTCCCTGTTGCAGGGCTCGTTGAAACTCAGATTGCTTACTGAGCAAGAAGAAGACGCTTGGTGTGCTGGGCCCACTCCCAGAGCTTCTGATTCAGCAGTTCTAGGATGGGGCCTGAGGATGTACCGGTCTTATGGTGACACTGAGGTTGCTGGTCTGGGGACCATAGTGGAAGAACCTCTGAGTTGGACTATGAGACTCTCAAAGCATCCTTCATCACAGCAGTCAAGATCGTTAGAGATCACTGAATTATTTTATTTATCCTATTTATTTAAATAAACAAAGTTCTTTCCCACATTAGATGGCTACACATCACTATAAGACAACACAATGTGACATTGCGTGCACAACTTACACCATTTCCTTGGTTATACCTTTGTGAAATCTGGAAACCTTAGAACATTTAGGGTAAAAATGTCAAAATCTAAGATTCCCTTTTTTTCACTGATGCTCTTTGTGAAAAGCTCCTCACGTCATTACTTAACCAGTTCACTTCCTCGGCTGCTCCAGACCAGGGGAAATAAAGCCAGCAACAGCAGGACATGGGGAGAGAAGACGTGTTTGCTCTTTCTGCTCTGCATGGCAAAAGCCCAGGTCATGTCCCTAAAAGCCCTTCTACTCTCTATTCTGTCCCTCCTCTTCTACCTCTGCAAACCCGGCACAGGACCCAGGGGCAAGACCGAGGTTATCCGACCTTCAGGTCTGTACACTACCTTCCTGGTAACATTGACCACTGCTTTCCCAGACACACCCTCCAGTGTGTGAGACAGCCGTTAAGCAACCAGGCAAAAAAAGAAGCAATTCCATTTGTAAAGGGTGGGAAGATGTCCCAACATGAATGATTTGGGAGTGGATGGCACAGGGAGAAAGATTTTTCAGGGAAAGAGTAGAGACAAACACAGAGGTGTTAAATGGCCTATCCCTGAAACACCGCAACTTCTGCTCTCTAGCTAAAACAGTAATTTGCAATGGGAGAAAGACCAGGAAGGAATCTGGGATCGAACTGCAGAAGGACTTGAATGCCATTATCATAAAAGGTCAGATTGTGATCTGTATTCAGTAATTCCTGTCAAGGAGGAGTGACACTGATTAGATCTACACGTAGGAAAAGCAACTCTGGTGGTTGAATGAATAATAAAGAGCAGTAAGAGGAGGGATTTCTGCTTCACTGATATAGAAATGCCACCTGAAACACATCGCAAACTATCATTCACTGGGAACATCTTTACCCAACTCTGAAGTGAAGACCTCTTATTTTCCCTTCTCATTTCATCACACCTGGATAACAAAACAACATCAGGTAGGCAAATAAGCAACAGAAGCATTAAGTGCTAGAGAAATTGACAGCCAGACCTCTTCAGAAGCAAGGAGTGCATCAGGTCTTCCTGGATTTGTGATAGGCCTTTAAAAATTAAGAGAGGTTTCACTAGGATGAACAGTGCCATTTGTAATTATTGGTCCCACTGGGGACTTTGCAGAGAACTCACTTTTCCTTGCCCTTTAAAGTTGAAATCTTCTGAAACTTGCACTTAATCCCAAATTAACCACATTCAAATAATTAGTTAGAGCAAACTGGGAATTTTGGGAGTGGGAGTTCTACCACTTGCAAACAAAATCTCTGAAAATAGATGGAGTGATTTGATTTATACTTCAACGGCAAATATGTTTTACAATCCATTCCTGTAGCTGGAAGACAGGCCAGTATATACCGAACTCTAGAAAACCAACATATGAAGAAGAGGCAGCAAATAAAAGAAGAAATGATCCCCTGATGGCTGAGAAGACAGATTTTAATTATCCTTAAGATGAAGTGATAATTGACTTACATTCTGAAACATCTTAACTTAGAGTGCATACAGACATGACTAGCTGATCAAAGATCACCAGGGAATGATGATCTATATCATCCATATATGCTATTCCATACACATGAATGTATGGGTAAGGAAGCTTCATGTTTCTAAATGTGGATAGGTTTTCCTAAAATCTTATTTTTAAAGGTTAACAAAGCATTGTAAAATATGTAACAAAACTTCCACATCCAGCCAAGATGTGGAAATAACAGGCCATATATTTTTTTTTAAGGATAAAATACTGTTGTTTTATTTGGTCCCAAGAATCCTTCAGTATTCAGTCTCTAATGTTAGGCCCCCTTAAGGCCAACACCCCTGGACTTCTAACTCCAGGAATGATGCCAGCCATGAAGGGGAAGAAGAGTCTGAGAGCTTCTTCCAAGAGCTCAATAACGGGCCATATTTATACTCCCACTGGAAACAATTAAAAAACAAAATAGAGGCAGGCATAATAGTGCACTCCTGTAATCCCAGGAGGCTGAGGCAGGAGGATCGCAAGTTCAAGCTCCGCAACTTAGCAAGACCCTGCCTCAAAATAAAAACTGAAAAGGGCTGGGGATATAGCTCAGTGGCAAAGCACCCCGGGTTCAATTCCCTGCACCAACAAAAGAAAAAAGAAAGAAATGTAAAACGAAATATGAGACAACGGTTTTCAGGCACTGTTCAAAACAGGCAGCACAAGACAGTGACCTCTACCAGCAGGAAACAAATGAGAGGACACCTGAAAGTGCTCCGGGGTCCTCACTGCCCGATGTAGCACAGGGAGAAGGAACCCAGGCTGAACCTGCGGAGTCCCCACAGATCAGCAATCAGGGTGAAACAGACGCTGTGCCTCCTGGCCATGGAAGCACACAGTTGACTTAACACAGTCACTTGTCTCTTAATGACAAATGGCTACTTGTTACTACGCGATGTTGTGACCCTGTAAGGACCAGGAATTGAGAGACACTGGGAAACTCTGAATCCAGGCAAGCTCGACAGTGAAGTTTGGTTTCCTCGCTTCCTGAGAGGCTGTCCTCTCACGCAGCTGCAGCGGTACTTCCATCACAGTGACAGTTCGTGGCATCATCCACTCCTAAGTCAAAACTGTCCCTAAACCAGGCATGGTGGTCCGCGCTTGTAATTCCAGCAGCTCGGGAGGCTGAGGCAGGAGAATGGCAAGTTCAAAATCAGCCTCAGCAACTTAGTGAGGCCCTAAGCATCTTAGTGAGATCCTGTCTCTAAATAAAAATAAAAAAGGCTAGGGATGTGGCTCAGTGGTTAAGTGCCCCTGGGTTCAATCCCTAGCACCAAAAAAATAAAAATAAAATAATTTAAAAAGTGTCCTTAACACAGTTAACCAACTGAACACCGCAACTCAGCTACATGACACAATTCCCCTGGTTTTCTCTCCTGATCGCAGGGCTCACTGCACTACATCAAGAGAAAAGTCCGGGCTGCAAATTGTCAGTTCAAAGGGAAAAAAATTCAAAATCGAACTTACAGTTTCTACTGAATTCATACTGGTTTCACTTCCTCTTAAAACTGAAAAATCACTAATATTGAGCCATCATAAATCAGGACCATCTGTGATTAGTCACGTAGTAAATAAATAAAGTTCTATGGTTAAAAGTCTCAGGCAGCATGTATCTTGCTTCCTACATGCACAGGCTATTCACCTTCAGATCACCCTAAACAGACCAGGTAGATGCGCCCCCTTTGGCAGAAAGCAGGTTCTCAGCTTCCTTCAGGAGTGCGGTCCCCAGGGTTTTCACCAAACACTTTCAAGGCAAAGACACAACACCCGTTTTCAGCATTAAGCCCACATGTAGAGGAACCATGGAACCCACACTCCACAGCAGCACTTTCCGACTTCTAACAGCCTCCATGTCTTTAAAGCCAGCACCCAACTTCATTCAAGTTAGTCTTTGAAAGGCTCTTAGTCTAAGAGTTTAAAACCACAAGACTGGGGCTGGGCATGCAGCTCAGTGGTAGTGTACCTGAGTAGCCTGTGTGAGACCCTGGGTTTGCTCCCCAGCACAAAAAGAAAAGAAATAAAAGTAGAAATAGGAAGGGAGGGTAAGCCCAAGGCTAAGCAACAAGGTAAGAAGAATTTCTTTCAGCATCCAGGGATATACAGTTACCCTAAAGATAAGAGCCTACAAGTTTCCAGAATGCCTTGTCAATTGACGCAAACAAGATTTCAATTATTTCAGGAAACATGATCGACGTAATTGTGATACAATCAGTGCTGATGGAATATGAGCCCTGGGTCACCTGTGCATTTCCACTGTCACATGCAGCATTAAAGCAAATAGCTTACCTCTTACTCCCAACTAACTGGGAATAAACCCTAAACATCAAATCAGGTTTCTTGATTTGGGCACTATTGACATTTTGGGGAAATAATTTATCTTGGAGGAAGGGAGACATCCTGTGCACTGTAAGGTACTTAGTATCCCCAGCCTGTACCTAGGAAATGCCAGTAGCACCCCACTCCACCCTGACTCAAGACATTGCCAAATGTCTATCTCCTGGAGGGCAATTTCATCCCCAGTTGAGAAACACTGGTCTATATTCATCATTCACTTATTTGGTAATGAAGACAAGGAGATGATCCACCAAAGGTGAGAATTAAGTTTCAACTAATATGCTAGTTATAACCAACTGGCAGTGTTCACCCTATGTGATAGCCAGGGAGAAGTGCTGTGGTTGATTTGTGATGTCTGCCATGAGTTGAAGAAGAAAAGTGTATCAGTCAGTTTTTTGTTATAATAACAAAATACCTGAGTCAGGCTGACTTTATAAAGAAAAGAAGTATAGGGCTAGGGGTGTAGCTCAGTGATAGAGCACTGGGTTTCATCCCCAACACACTAAAAAAACAGTGGGGTTATTTAGCACACAGGTCTACTAGTTCAAGGTCCACGATCAGGGAGCTCCACTGGTTTGGCCTCTGGTGAGCACCCAATGGTGGACGGCAGAAGCATGCAGGAGGAAGCAATCACATCTCTATGCAGAACGTCAGAAAGCGAGGAGGGACCAGGCTCAAGCTTTTATAACAATCCTCTTGCAAAAACTGACCAGATTCCCAAAAGAAACACCTTAGTCCCTTTCCAAGGCACATCTCCAATTGACCTAAAGATCTCCACTGGGCTCCAACTCTTAAAGGTTCCCTACCTCCACTACTGCCACCGTGGGGACCAAGCTCCCAACACACAAACCTCTGTGGGGACAAACAACATCCAGACCTTAGAAGCAGTAAGCTATCTTCACTAAATCACAGGAAGTAGCTGGACAGGAAAAGGGGATTGGCACAGTGGCTAAAACTGGACTTGTCTCCAAAGAGATCCAACACCACCTTCCCTTGGCCCCACAAAAGAATGACAGAAATCTCCAAAACATTCTATGATTTAAAATGCATCTGACTGGGAATATCCCATCCAAAAGGTGCTCAAAAGAAACCACAGCCGACCAGTCATTAGGATATATCAGCTACCTATTCTATGGGGCATGTGATACAACATCAAAGACAGGGAAGAAACAGGGATGACTTCACCCACAGCTCCAAGCTAGTAGCAATGAGTGCTAACCCAAAACCATAATTCTCCTGGAAGAAAATAGAAACATCTTCTTCTAAATCAAATATGAGAGCAGGGGAGACTCTCAGCAAGAACCACTGACAGTTTAAGAACAGAACAGATAAAGCAGAACAAATAAGATTGAGATGGAACAAAACCACTGGTACTTCTGAATGTCAACAGGGTCTTGATCATGGGGCAACAAAGCCTTGTAGTTACTTGACCACAATGAACCGCAGTTTCACTCACCCGGGTAAAATAGTAGTCATACCTTCTAGCATCATGGGGATGAAGAACAAGATAACAGAAGCCACATACAGAAAGGGTCTATAAATGGTAGCTAACATTGTTTGGTGTCAGAACTATGCTGAATCTAGAAAGCAGTAGCTCAGCAACAGATGGTATTAAGAAATTAGAAACTCAAGGGTGAAAAAGTCTCATTCAAAGACTCTATTCATGATCTAGTTTTTTCCCCTTAGAATTGCAATTTGCTTAAACCATATTTCTAACAGGTCCAAATATTTCTTCTGAGTTCTTAATAGATTTAAGGAAAACAGAAGACCACACTGGCATTCTTCACCCACACCACCCCACACATCTGCTTAAAGCCTAATTCTTGAAAATTCTTGAAAAATTCTTCAAAATAAACCCCAATCCTTGGCTTTTAAAAATGACAACATGAATTGTGAAGTTAATAGCAGGTACTATCAGAATAGTCTTGGTCCCAGGTCAGTGATTCTAAGCAGAAAATTTTAAGGAAACTCTTATGTTTTGATAGGTTGAAAGAAGACAAATGAAACATCAAATTGTCCACGGCCTCAGTGCTCTGCCAATGGAAAGGGAGTGGAAAAAATGTACATGGTAACCTTGGAAGGCACATGCTGGAGATGGCAGAACCACAGCGTGGAAGAAGCCTGGGTCCTGGACTCACCATTGGGCAAGAATTTTATGTGGGCAAGAAACAAACTTTAGTTTGGGTAAGTCACCATAATTTTGGACCGTGTCTCTGATGACAGCCTTCCCCATCTAATGCACAGGGTGCTACCTTGGACATACCAGCTAAGAACCTGGAGGTAAGAAAGAAAAAAATATTATTCTGGGGCTGGGGATATAGCTCAGTTGGCAGAGTGCTTGCCTCGCAAGCACAAGACCCTGGGTTCAATCCCCAGCATTGCAAAAAAAAACCCCAAAAAAACAAAAATATTATTTTGAAAGACCTAATTCAAGACTACAGCAATAGGGGCACTGCATCAAGCAAAAGAAATTGAATTCAACTCTGAATCAGCAAGACTAGTAGGGATTTCCAGCCAAGTAGCAGGCAGAGGACATCAGTGAATGGAAAATCACCAAGGGTAGAAGAAACACCAAGAGTGGGAAGACTCTTTAAATTGGCCTAATGGGATTCTTGCTAAAATCATGCCAATGATTTATACATCAAAGGTAAGGGATGAGGAACTTGATCAGACATCAAGGGTGAAAGAATAACGCAGTGGGATTCTTTGCTAAGACTGGAGTGGGTAGGCCAAAGAGAGGACGGGGCCAAGGTCAAAGACTACTTGAAACGAGGCTCAGACAAACCTGACTGAAGTGGTCAAGGAGAGAGCCTTTGTTAAGATAAGGTTCTGAAGTTTTGCATTTTAAAAAGCTTATTAAAATTTGGGAATGAAAATAGGCCAAAGAAGATGAAGAGGCCTACCCCAGGCCACACAGGGGAGGGTTGAAGCCACCCACCGCCGACTGGTCAGGTTTGATCCCATGCTCAATGATCTGCTCCACTAAATACCAAATTCAAATGATCTCACACAGACCTGCCAGCCAGCAACTCTCAACCACCTCAGAGCAACTTCAGCAGGAGCCTAGCTACCTACAAAGTGGATGCTGTGGATGCGCCACCCACCCCAGAGCCTGCACTGTGAGAAACCAAGGGAGAAAGGCAGGGAAGCAGGTCCCGCAGAGCCCTGTGTGGGACGTGGCCAGGCCTGTCATATTCCCCAAATGCTTTTGGTCATTGGGAAAATTAAATCCCCATGTAACAGACAAAAACTGATGAATAGACATTTCAAGGCCAGCTCCCCAGGTACTATCAAATCAAGAAAAGTGGCAGAAAGCAATCTCTCTCCACAACACAACTGCCTGAGAGGGCCACAGATGCTCCACAGCCCTTGCTCTTTAGACCTGGGTGTAGATTCTGGCCATTCTGCTACATATCCTTGCTAGTGTTACTCTTTGCCCTCCAGAGGAAGGATCTGATTTTTTTTTTTAAATGGTCTTCAAAAACGATAGTCCTCCCTCCAAATCCATGGGTTCTACAATACAGACTCAACTAACGTGGATCAAGAATATTTTTTTTTAAATTGCATCTGCCCTGAACACATACACATTTTCCTTGTCATATTTCCCCAAATAATACAACATAACAACTATTTACATAGCATTGGCATTGAATTAGGAAACCCAAGCAATACTGTATACAGGAGAGGCTGTTTGTAGGATCTATGAAAACACTATGCCATTTTTTAAGTTTTCTAAATTTATTCTAAGTAGTTATACATGATAGTAGAATGCATTTATATATTTTGATAGATCATACATAGATGGAGTGTAATTTCTCATTTTTATGATTATACATGCTGGAGGATCACATTGGTCATGCAGTCATATATGTGCATGAGGTAATAATGTCTGTTTCATTCCACTGTCCTTCCTACCTCCATATCCCCTCCTCTCCCTTCATTCCCCTATACCTAATATAAAGTAACTCTATTCTTCCCTATCCTGCCCCCACTGTCCCTACCCTTATTATGAATTAGCATCTGTGTATCAGAGAAAACATTAGGCCTTTGGTCTTTTGGGTTTGGCTTATTTCATTTAGCATGATATTCTCTAACTCCATGCATTCGCCAGCAAATGCCATAATTTCATTCCTCTTTGAAGCTGAGTAATATTCTATCATATATATGTATATATATGTGTATATATATATTTTATGTATATATATATGTGTATTTATATATTTTATATATATGTATATATATGTGTATATACACATTTTCTTTATTCATTCATCTGTTGAAGGGCACCTAGGTTGGTCCCATATTTCAGCTACTGAGTTGAGCTGCTGTAAATATTGATGTGGCTGTGTCACTGTAGTATGCTGATTTTAAATCCTTTGGTTATAAACCAAGGAGTGGGATAAATGGGTCAAACTGGGTGAAATGGTGGTTCCATTCCAAGTTTTCTAAGGAATCTCCATACTGCTTTCCAGAATGGTTGCACCATTTTACATTGCCACCAGCAATGCATGAGTGTACCTTTTTCCCCACATCCTCGCCAACATTTATTGCTGCTTGTATAAAAACTATGCCATTTTATATGAGGGACCTAAGCATCCACAGATTTTGATATCCAAGTGGGGGATCCTGGACCCCTATGAGTCTTCAGTACCCCTGTAGACATCAAAGGACAACTGTAATCATGCAGAGCTAAGTGTTAATATTCTTTCAGGGCTTTCTTTTCTCTCATGGTCTGTCCTCTCTTTCTTATAAATCTGGCTGGTGAAGTCTGACTTGATCATCAAGGGCCAGTTTAAAAGCAATGAAAGAAACTTCACTTGATCTACTGCCACCCACCACCAGAATAAAATCTCCAGACACCAGACTCCTGTGGCCCATCAGTTCTGAATCTCTTTCAGCTTCTGAAACATCATTCCTGATGTTCATTAGGGACCAAAAGATTCCTACTTTATAGCCATGCTTTCTAAATGAGCCCTGAACTATTGTGGTTTTCCAAGTTTTCATTCTCAAGTATGCAAAGAGCATCCCTATCCCTCTTACAAATCCCCTAAAAACTAGGATTTGAAATTCACTGTATGCAACATAAATCTGACTGGTTCCATAATATAAAACATCAGACAGAGCTGGCTCCCACTCAAGTCATTTAGAACATACTGCATAAAAGCTGGACCTCATGGGAGGCAGCCTCCCACAAGCCAGAGTAAAGCCACAGTCTCTCTAAACTGTGCATCCTTGGACCCTTCTCAGTTTCAAATTAAAATAGTCAGGAGGACAGAAATTGATGAAATTTCATTAAGTGAAAAATTTCATGAAAATCAATTCTAACCTGCGCGGCTCACAGCCGCAGGAGCTGTTTAAATGAACGGTGTTAAAGATTAGCTGTTCAGTAGGAATTACAACAGCAGTTATCCACAACTTCTAAAACACTCTTAAGTGGAAGCACTAAAATTTAGAACTGACACTGGCTTTTCTGCATCCACACAAGGAAAGAGCAATTGAGGGACGTAGTTTCCTGATTTTAAAATGAACCAATAAACTTCTACTGAAAATTTCTACACATTCCCTACTGATTATATTTGAAAGAAGGAGTGAGTATCCATAGACTGCCACAAAGATGTTAAAGCATAGGCATTATCCAGTCTCATGCATTTTATACTTGTGCTCTGGGAATTTACAAGGAAAAAATGAGAATAGATGACTAATTGCTACAATATTAATTTCATAACTATATCCCTATGAAGCCCAGAAGTGAAATTTGTCAGCTAGAAGAAAATGAGACCAGATTATTTATCAGAAGCTCAGCAATAAATGATCCAACATCCGAATTCAATAGGTCTACAACTGAAAATCTTAGTAATATTTCCTAAGAAATGAGAAAATGCAAAAACAACCACTGGTTTGCTATGGGCAATTTTATGATCAGTAACGAGCAGGTAAAGTTCTCTGGGAAATGCCATCTACCTCATGGCAGGCAACATCAAATGTCACCAGATAATGTGAAAAGCAGTCTACGGCAGAACATGAACCCTGACTTTTGCCAAGACATTTAAACTCCAAGGCCTTAGTTTTTTCAGTCTATAAATTGAAGAGTCTGAACTCATCTTACTCCTCTACCCCATTTGGCTTTAACATTCTATAATGACGTGACATGCCCTACTTCATTTACAGCAAGTGTCTTCTAGAATGTTCTTTTATATGACATTTCTCCGGGTTTTGCTGAAGAATTAACACTGTTCACTCCAAAACATTCCTTTATATAAGAGGCAAACTCTATGGGAAATAATCTGGTAAAACCAAGGGACTGTGACCTTTCCCCAGCCATTCTGAGTGTTGTCTATAATTCCAACAGGAAGAGACACAGACCTTCCATGTCCACCATCACAAATGCTGCCCATCACTGCATTAGGGAGCCAAATCTCAGGCACTCAAACCCGTTTGGCATCCCAATTCTTTGCAAAACCCAAGTCAGCTCAAGATCACCCTCCATTACTTCTGAGCTGGAATATAACCATTAAATTTTAACAGTTGGCCCTCTCTGTCCCTGGGAAACGGAGAGAGGAGGAAGAAAGACAAAGGGAGATTGGATTTTATTGGCTATATTTTTTTGGTGTGGGATTTTGGAATACTGGTTTCTTAAGTTGTTTTGTTTTTGATTATTGTTGGTTTTGTTTGTTTATTTTTTAAACTAACCCCAAATATAAGCATTCCCTGACTGCTTTCTTCTAAAGACAGATCTAGAAGTTCTGAATATTCCGTGCCTCATGACGCAGACACCCACTCTAGAGCACTAAACACAAGCCTCCAGTGTAACCATACACGTTCGCTGGCGTGGCTGACCAGGGGATGAAGAAGTGTGTCTGAAAAAGGTGCACAGAAGGCAAAGGAAACAGAAAAGACATACAGTGGTCCTCTCTTATCCACTTTCCTTATGTCAACCTTCTGTTATTTCAGTTACCTGCAATCAACCACAGTCTGAAGATATTAAACAGAAAATTCTAGAACTAAATAATCCATAAATCTTAAATTGTGCATTTTGCTAAGTAGCATGATGAAATCTCATGCCATCTGACCCTGTTCCACTCTGTCTTTCCCAGGATGTGATTCCTGCCTTGGTTCAGTGTATCCACACTGTATATACTACCCACTCATTAGGCACTTTGTAGATCTCTTCGTTGCAAGGTCAACTACCAAAGTACCGCAGTGCTTGAGTCCTAGTACTTTACTTTACTTTACTTTACTTTACTTTAGTTTACTTTACTTTACTTTACTTTACTTTACTTTATAACAGCCCCAAAGCACAAGACTAGTGATGCTGGCAATTTATATAGTCTACAGAGAAACCATAAAGTACTTCCTTTTAATGAAAAGGTGGAAGTTCTTAACTAAAGAAAAAAAAAAATCACATGCTGAGGTTGCTAAGACCCAAGGTAAGTTCTTGTTGTTAATCTCTTACTATGCCTAATTTATAAATTAAACTTTTAACTCAGGAATGTAGATATAGGAATACATTTAGCACAGGTAGAGCTTGGTACCATCTGTGATTTCAGACAACCACTAGGAATCTTGAAACGTATCCTCTTGGGAAAAGGGTTCTCAACACACAGTGAGAGATTGTTCACCACAAATCAGAAGGAAGACCTTTCACCCCAATGACAGGCCCCATGGCAGCGACAGGCCCACTTAATGTGAAAGGTCATAGCTGTGCTGCATATCTTCATGGAATCTCAGGCTAAACACAGACAAGCTGCAAACCTGGGAGTGAAGTTAAAGCAAAGCAGTGAAGTTCCAAAAGAAATATTCTATTCATCTTGAAAGCTGGTAGTTAAAGAAAAGATGGGTTTGGTTTGTTTTTGTTTTATGTGTATGTGGCGCTAGGGATTAAACTCTGGGCCTCCCTCACACAGGCTAGGCAAGTTCTCTACCACTGAGCTAACTTCCCAACCCTTTTTACTTACTTATTTCCAAGAAAGGATCTCACTAAGTTGCCCAGGTTGGCCTCTAAATTGCTATCCTCCTGCCTTAGCCTCCTGAGTCCCTGGGATTATAGACATGCACTACCATACCTGGTGAAGAGATAGTTTAAATGGAAGAAAATAGAATGACTAGAGATGTTTTAGAAAATTCTAAAGTGGGCTTGTGAGAACAGTGGCCTTGAAGACTATGGATACCAATATTCCTTTCATCAGTGACCTGTCATTCATGGCTCACTGTTCAGAACCACGGCAGCTCTCAGAAGGCCTCAGTCTCCCTATTTGTAACAGCAGATGCAATAAAAGGATTATTGTAGGAAAACGATGCAATGGACACTCAGGAATGAGCCCCCTTCCAGGCACACGTGAGGCGCTTGAAAAACAGTAGGTACTTTTGTTTCGTTTTGTTTTTTAATTAACTGCTAGTTCCCTCCACTATGCTTCTACTCAGCAAAATACCAGCTGCTTCCACAGAGAAATCTGCCTGGCAATTGCCACAAGGCCCTTTTCTATCTTGGGCAGACCTGGGTTTGGAGCCAGGCAATCCACTATGTAAATTATAGGGCAGCTCCCTGCAGATTGACCAAAACTACGCAAAAAATGTTCACACCTAGCTCTAGCTACGTTGGTAGAAAAGCAAATGTCTGGCCTGCTGGGAAGACGAGAGGCCAGTGGGGTCTGGAAACTTCCTTTGGTCACACAGCCTGGTATCAGGCAGCAAGCACATACCTGACCCTGCTGCTTCCTCCACAGGGTTGCTTGTGAATGGTGCAACTGTGGGAAACAGGATCCCTTGCCCCGAGTGTGTGACTGGCCAGTGGACACTATTAAACAAAGCAGGATTGAATTCCCCCCTTCCAGAATATACAAGATAACTCTTACAGCCCATCACAGCCGGAATCCCCACAAATCTCCTGTTTTCTGAGGTGTCCCTGCCAACTTCTTTATCATTACAACAGGGCCACTCTCCTATTCTAAAGCAAGTCAAGTGCAAAATGCTTCTGAGAAATGTTCTGTTGACTGTCTGCAGTACCTGGCTGGGGCTGCAGGGATTCCCTGGCAGCTCTACTTTAGAAGCATTGCTCTTTTTTCTGGACACCTTGACTCCCACCCAGACCTAGGTTTCTCCAAGGCAAGAGAGCTTTCCTTCTGCGCCCTGCTTGCCAGGGCCTGTGAACATGTAGAGCACACAGAAGGCACCCAAAAGACCACAAAGGAGTCCATGTTGACCCTCAGAGGGCCCAGGGGGACAAGGGGCCTCTTCCCTCCTTGAGAGTTCATCAGAAGAGTCCTTGTGGGCTTCGGACGTCATTAAACAGCACCTAATCCATCCAGTAGTCAATTAAGCTCAGAAATCAAACTGAGAATTTCAGAGGAAAAACGTTCACTCAGATGAATATGGTAGAGACCCTGCAAGTTAGGACAGGCCTTGTCACCTGCATCATTCCACAGAGTGATTTGTCACTGCAAGGTGAATGTAAATCAGGCCAAGAGTCCCAGGCATGGTCAGTCAACCAGCCCCCAGGCACTCTGATGTGGCCCATCAATCAGGCAGGCTAATTTCTAGATGCCCAATCACAGGCAGAGGGCCAGCCAGGGAACAGGGGAACTTGATGACTCCGGTGGTCAAAAGCACAGGTTTTACTTAGTGTATCATCTTTATCATGAATTTTTTAACTTCAAATAATTCACCCAATATTATACACACACACACACACACCATGCTAGGGATGTTAGCTAAGTCTACACATGACTAAGTAATCCAATTCAAGTGACCTTCAGGATTCCAACGTGAGGAAAAACACCAGGACTAAGTGGACCAGAGTCTGGAGTTCAGAAAATGGAGCACAGGGAGAAAATGTTTCTGAGGACATTCTCGGAGGGGCACACAAACTCCAGACCAGCATGGCTGAAATGCAAGGGGGAAAGACTGGACAACTGAGCTGACACCAGGCCCTGGAGGAAAACGCAATGCCAGAGTAAGTGGAAGGGTGTATGGGAGGGTCAGACAGACAGACAGACAAAAATCTAGCAGGGGGACAGAGAAAAACAACAGACATCATCCATAGCAAATATCATAGCACGGTGGAAGGTGAAAAATACTATGGAGAAACCTACAGTAGGCACAAGCTAACTGGAGTACAATTTGAAATAGGCTGGTCAGAGCAGGCCTCCACAAGAAGTTTGGGGACACACACACTAGAATGAAATATGGACATGGAAGAAGAACATTCTGGGAAGGATAGTTTAAGGTACAGATTTTGGTCTGTATTTTTACTGATAAATTCCAAAAGTTTAGAACAATACTTAGCATATAATAGGTACTCAGCAAAATATTTATTGACTGGTTCAAGGCTCATTAGGAAGGAGATAGGTCTCTATGCACTACCATAATTAGGTGTTCATGAGGTCCTAGATTTTTTTTAAAAAGCATGAGCCAGGTGCAGTGATGTACACATGCAGTCCCACCTATTCAGGAGGCTGAGGCCCAGGAACTCCAGACCAGCCTAGGCAAAATAGTGAGACCCTGTCGGAAGGAAGGAAGGAAGGAAGGCAGGAAGGAAGGAAGGAAGGAAGGCAGGCAAGCATGTAAGAAAACAATATGTGCAGTGCGATTTTTTTAAATGTATACAATGTAAGTATTTTTTGAAAATCCTTCTCCTCCCAAGGAATTCAGTCCTAAAGCCTTAAGGTGAAGGAAAGCAAGGTAGGCATTAGCACAGGAGGAGGCGGCCATAGTTACACTGACCCTGATCCAACAGGGAGAGGAGAGATCCAAATGGAACAGAGCCTAGCGTGGGCATAGGAACTCAAACAGGACAAGGAGGGCATCCAAGTGGGAGGAGGTAGAGCCAGGAGAGAGAGATTGGTTACATGCTGGTGAACTGAGCAAATAAGTAAAGATATTAAGGGAAATGAGCACCAGGTTTCTCCTAGTCACAGAAGGCACTGAAAGATGGAAAGGAAGAAAACTAGAACAATCTTTGTGCTCCTAAGTCAGAATTGAAGGTGCCAGTGTGTGAACTCACATGTATAAATATATAACTCCCTAGTGAGATTATTGGAACAGTAACACCCCAAAAGCATTGAGCACACCTAATGCCCTCTATGGCTTCTATGTCCCAGTCTCCACTAAAAGAATCCACAACTTCTTAGAGAAGTGGCTGGTTCTTCCACTGGGACACAGAAAGCCCAGAACATTTGGTTACACCAGAAAGTAAACAAAGACTCAAAGAATAACAGCACAGAGAAGCCAAGTCCTCCTGGCTACATGAGTAACAATTTGAGTATCAAAAATCATTATAGTAATGGAATACAGCCTGTTGGATAAAATATTCGATTATGAGTTAATAGTAGAACAATTCAAAAGCCCTAGATGGGAAGTCGTGGTATCAGCTCTCTATCACTATAACAGAATGTCAGAGACAATTAAAAGAAAATATTTATTTTGGCTCACAGTTTCGGAGGTTCCAGTCTGTGGTCATTTGTTCCTGTTGTCTTGGGCCTGTGACAAGGCAGCACGTCACAGCAGGAGCTCAATCTTCCTCAAGGGCCTTTCCCCATGACCCAAGGACCTCCCACAAGGCCCCCCCTCTAAAGGTCTACTATCTCCAAAGAGTGTCACCCCAGGGACCAAGCCTTTACACGTGGGCCTTTGGGGACACTCAAAACTGAAACTGTAGCAGAGGTTCAAACACACAGTATAAATTCTGTGATATTGCTGCCAAAGATGCAGAACCAGATCATCAGAAACACAAGGCAAACCCGCACTGAAGAATATGCTAGAATATCATAACCCATCATCTTCAAATGGGTTAAGAAAAAATTGAGGACCTAGTCCCAACTTTGGAAATGAAAGAGACATGAGTACTAAGGAGATGCATGACTTCGACCAATACTTCTGCTTATAAAGCACACCACGGCAACAGCAGGAGGACTCGAACTTGGGTCTGGGGATAAGAAGGGAGCACAGGGTCAGGGTACAGCCTGGTATCATTGGCTCTTGCTGACTGTGTAGGGAATGCTCCTGGTTTGCACACACAAGGACTGCCAGGGTAGGAGAGAGAGCACCTGTAGGTAATTTACTCTCAAGCAGTTCCAAGAAAAAGAAGGGGGGAATAGAAATTCCTTCTACATTAAATTCCCATCTGTCTGTGATCTGTTTAAAAATTTTTTTGTTATAAAATTTTCTTTTTTAAAACTTTAATATGGTGATAGTTATGGAGTAAGACCTGAAAAGACCCCATCATCTCATTTATTATAAATGGCTACTCCTGGAGAAGGCAATGAAATTAATGGGAGAGGAGAAAAAAGGAGAAGGTCTTCACTTTGATTCCGCATGGCTTTTACAATGCATGTGTGTTGTTACCTGTGTGCTTTTTAAATAATAATATACTTAGGGGGAAAAAAATATTGGCAGTGCAGGGAGCAGAGGATGCTTAGGGAGGAATCCCCTCATGTGTCCACCACCCAGGGGCACCCAGTCCCTACACTGTGCCCACATACACCTGTCACTCAGGGCAAAGGCACTTGGCGGGGAAACTGGGAAGCAGCTACAGAACTTAGGAGACTCTCTTTCAGGAAAGATTAAAAGGATGGCAAGTTTCTCCCCCTGCTTCCTTCTTTATTTTAAATTGCAAAGAAGGTCGTGATGTATTGCCATCGACTGGCTTTCAATTTTTAAAAACTTCTTCCTATGGGAAACTTTTTATGATGAGTACAGAACCCTCACATGCCTGCACCCAGCTTCAACCATCCAATCCTCTCTCACTGTTCTCTCCACCTGCTGGGCTATTTACTCAGAAGAAACCCTCCAGCACCATAGTATGTCAGACACAAATATATCAAAAGGCATTTCTAGAATAGGACTTTTTTTAAGAAACATAATCCCAGTACCATTTTTTCAGGTCCAACCAAAAAATCCTCAATATCACCAACTCACCATACTGATCTCTCTCTCTACCCCCTTCTCTCTTTCTCTTTTTCTCTCTCTTCCCCCTGCTCCCACTTTCTCTCATCGTTTTGTTCGAATGAGGATCCAAAGCAAGATCCGGTGCTGTACCTGTTTGATCCTGATGTCCTTTATCCAGAGACCCCTCCTCCCTGGTAAGCCCCACTTCCCCTTTTCTAGCTTCATGTCTGTGCAGTTTAATAAGAGATTCCCACTCTCTCCCCTAGACTCTTCCCTGTTTTTGTTTTTTAAGAAACTTTTGTTAGCAAATCCTCAGTGAGCTGGAGTGCAGGGGGAGCACTGCTCATCATAGAAGTGCAAGGAAATTCCCCAGAAACACCCAGCCAGCCACTGCCCTGCCATTCACCACCATGGAAGCCACTGTCCCTCTCTGGGCCTTACAGGATTTCCTCACTTAAAGGATTGAGCAAGATCATGACAATGATGGTGACATTAGTGGGACATTTAGTCCTGTCCCAAAGGTGCCTCCACACTCCTTCCAGCCAAGATACCTTCTCCAATGGAGGTTTTAAGAACCAAACACACTTAATGCATTAGCAAAGAATGACATCATCATTGGTTAGGGAGAAAAATACTTGGCAAAGACAAAGGGAAAATAAGACAGGACGACACAGAAGCTGAACCCAGAGCAGAGTCCAGACCCGAGGCCGGCACTGGCATGCCTAAGTGCGACTAGCAAGCTGTGCTTCAGGTACTTTCTTACACATTAGCAGATCTTGTCCACACCACGAGGGGAATGGTAAGAAGCTGGGAGCTGGGATTGTGGCTCAGTGGTGGAATGCTTGCCTGGTATGTGTGAGGCACTGGGCAGGATCCTCAGCACTACATGAAAATAAATAAATAAAATAAAGATATTATGTCCATCTACAACTAAAAAAATATTTTTACAAATATGGCAAGAAGGCTAATGGCAGAATCGTGGGCTCGTGGGTATCTAACCAGTGGTTTTCAACTAAGGGGATTTTATATCCCTTACCCCCCAGAGGACATTTGGCAACGTCTGGGGGCCTTCTGGTTGTCACGTCTTCTTGCAGATGGCAAGAAGACTGTTAGACATCCTGCAGTACTGACAGCTTGCACCACAAAGGGTCACTCAGCCCAGAAGGCAGCAGTTCTGAGACTGAGGGACCCAGTGGAGGCCAGTTCCCTTGTCCCACAGCGCCATGAAGCTGCCTTGTGCAGGGGGCGCTGGGCAGGCTGTGAGGTCTCGGACCACAGGAAGACAGACACCTGTCATATGGCTCCACACTGGGCCACCCCAACACAGGAGGTCGCACAAGGAAACTGCGTTGCTTTGGTTTGGTTTTGTTACCAAGCTAGACCCCATGAGTTGCTGATTCTGAGCTACTTCCTCCATGAAACCATCCGGGGAAACTGCACTTAGTAGACCCTCTCCAACTGAAGAATCCACTCTGTCCCCAGTGGTGCAGGACAGCACATCAGATCTCTAGCACCTCTGTGGAGAATGGACATCATGCAGACAGAAAAAGAGCAGAACACCAATTGGAAGGGAATTGTGGTAAGAATTTGACCCAAAATCGAACTCACCCGAAGAGGAGAAAGATTTGCCAAGTGATTCTGAAGAATTCAGAGACTCTAAAAGTTATTTCCAAAGAGACCCCAAATGTTCAAGCAGTAGCGGTCTCTTTCTCATAGGCTACTTGGGCAGGCCCTGGCCCGGCCACCCACATGCTTCTGGGTGGCATCCGACATATATCTTTACTCACAGGGCTAAATTGCCTCAAGAGGCCAGGGCTGCAGCATTCGACCACCAGGGGGCAACGAAGAGCCCCCTCCACCACTCAGCCAACCCTCAGGCCTAGGATATTCCTCCCAGGGCTTTTATTTGTGTTCTTATCTCCCAACCTTCAAGGAGCAAGCTGGAGCCAGAGTGGGGTTTGGGGAAACAGGCTTACTCTCTCCTGTTTCTCCTCTTAGTGCTTTTCCTTAGACTCATTACTTTCAGCCATCACAGCAACAAGATCCCGTGGCTAACTCATTACTTTCAGCCATCACAGCAACAAGATCCCGGGGCATGGATGGAGAAAATGGGCCAAGGAGGGTCTTTGGCTGCTTTGAAGATACAGGCTCCAGGCCAACCTTATACTTGGGCAAGAAGGGGGCACCACCTGATCACCTCCAAGTTCCCAGGAAATTCCTAGTGTTTTATTAAGGAGTCTTCCCTCTCCTCTCTTCCCTGACAAAGCCAGGGCATTCATAGATGGCTGCCCAAGAGTTGAAGAATCATCTATCTGTCCCTCTTTAACTCTCTCTCAACCACCAAAAACCAATGCAGGGCTGGGTGTGATGGTGCACACCTGTAATCCCAGCAACAAAAGAGGCTGAGGCAGGAGGATTGCAAGTTTGAGGCCAGCCTCAGCAATTTAGTGACGCCCTAAGCAACTGAGTGAGACCCTGTCTCAAAATAAAAATAAAAAGGGCTGGGGATATGACACAGTGGTTAAGTGCCCCTGGGTTCACTCTCCAGTACCAAAACAAAAAACAAAAAAAACCTAAGGCAGGTAGCAATACCCTACAACTGGGCGCAGATTCAGAAGTGCTACTGTAAAAACTAATTCAGACATTAGCCGGTCCTTAGAGGTCCCCTCTCCACCCAAACTTGAGCTTCACACTTCAAAGAAAGATGGTTAATTACACATTATGATGCCAATTATATCCGAATGCATTATGAAATAGACTCCTTGCTAAGCAATTTTACTGTTTCAATTCTTTTCTTCTACCATTTTTAATAATTGAGCTCCAGTTTTTATTACATTAAAATGCAATTAAGGACAGTCCTTTATATTTTAAACCTATTTCAATTTTTTTTTTTTTTACATAAAGAATTCCACAGCCATCCATAACAATGTAGCATACAATATAGTGAAGAGAAAAGAAGAACTGCCTAGATAAAATTAGCTGAGTTCCATTTAGGGGGAAAAATGCAAGTCTCCTTATTTTGAAAGCCTTCAGCTTAAGATATTAAAAGGACACAATTCTTGATCAAAGGCAAAATAAGCCACATACCAGTGCATTCTCATGGAAGAGAAAGCCTTACACTATCCAAGGAAACGGATGTGACAGATGAGGCCTCCACATGCTGAATTTCAAGACTGGTGCATTCTACCACCAACAAAGTTAAAAGGACCCCATTATTTAACGTGAGCCCAGCATTGCTGAACTACATTTCCTCTCAAGTACATTGACCCTCTGTATCTGTGGGTCACAGCCCATCGATGGTTGCAACTGTATTGAACATATACTACCTTTTTTTATTGTCATTATTCCCTAAACAATACTGTATAAGAGCCTTTTGCACAACATTCACATTGTTTAAGGCATCAGAAGCAATCTACAGGCAATTTAAAACACACTGGAGGAGGCGGGTAGGTTTTATGTAAACACTGTGACATTTTTTATAATGGATTTGAGCATCCTGGGATTTGGGTATAGGGGGGACGGTTCTTGTAGCCCATCCCCCACAGATACCAAAGGATGATTGTTTAAGGATAATGGCATCTAACATAGAAAAATAAATAAGGATCACTGAATTATTTTAAGTTTTAAGCCACAATTTGGAAGCTGTAAATTTCATATTCACACATAGGACACTCGGTGATATTTCAGGATGTGGAATATTTTTAGGTGATCCTTAGCTTCATAGCCTTATTCAATCTCAGCTAATCTTCAACCCCAAAGGTCAGCAAACTTTTTAGTTTGTAAAGGCCAAATAGTAAATATTTTACTCTTTGTAGACCGGTATGATCTCTATCACAACTGTGAAAGTACTATGTCATTGTAGCGAGAAAGTAGCCATTGATCACAGTTTTTAAAAAATGAGTGCCACTGGGTCCCACTAAAACTTTATTAATAAAACAGGCCCGTGTAATTTGTAGAGTCCTGTTCTGGTCCTCAGAGTGACAGGAAGGAGGGGTGAGCCACAGCACCCTGAGGGCACACCTATAAGAAAACACCAGAGTAAGCAAAGATCCAACTGTACTGAATCTATCCACCAAGACATTGGGCATACCCCACCATATCCAGGAGCAATCTTCTAGGACCAAAACCAAGTTCATATACGCCAGGTAGGTACCATTTCTCCACAAGTGCAGTTCTTAGGATATAAAGGTTTCTCCTCACAGAAGCAACTTCCACTTGATCATGGGGTCCATCTGAGAAGCTAGCATCCATCAGAGGTTCTGCAGTGACCTTTCCAAATGGCCTGGCTCAGCACCCTGTTTGGTAGGTGCTGGCTGTGTTCACGGAACTGAAAGAGGTAACCAGTCCACCAGGGGAGAATTCTGTGCAGCAACTCATAAACTACTCCAGAATGAAGAGCCCAGCGGAAACTCCTACCTGCCGAATGGCCCAGAAGGGCCCAGAAGAGCAGATCGACCACTGTCAGCTTCCCCATCCAAATACATGTGGCTCTTCACTCTCCTGGACATCCCTTTCTCCCACATGTCACACCCCATACGAATTCTGTCAACTCTACCTCAAAACACCCAAAACCTATCCACTTCTCACCAGCTCCATCACCAGTACCCTGTTGACTTGTACCTCCTAATTGGTCTTCCTGGTCTTGCCCTTGATGCCTACCCACAGTATATTCTTGTATTAAAAAGGAAGATCACATCCATCCCATGCCCCCCCGAGTCCTTACAACCATCCGTAAACCTGTCCAGAGTGTCCAACTCTGATGTCCCAATCTTATCAGCCCCTAACTAATCACCCCTTAGCCCCTCCGCTCCTCCCCCATGCTCCTCAACAAGATTGAGCACCCCTGAAACACAGGTTCTTTGCACCTTCTCTCAACAACTCCCCCTGCCCAGCTTGACCTTTGCTCAAGTCTCGTTGGAGAAGCCCTCCATTAACTCCATACCACCTGGACCCTACTGCCCTTCCTATCTTTGTTTTCCAACATACTGTACTGTTTACATCCTCATTTATTTATTTCTATCTTTACACACCCTAGAATGCAAACCCCATGAGGACAGGGCCGTTGTCCTCAATGCCTGAAATTAAGACAGGTTTGGAGTAAGTGGTAAGCAAGTACCTGAAGGTAAGTGAATTCCCCATGTATTTATCTTCCCTAGAATATTTCAGAGCATTGCTATTTTTTAAAAATCTCTTATTTTCTAGCACAGTTTACTGCATCCTATTTTTATCTTCATCAAATTAAGTTTTGACAATCTCTTCCTTTTCAACTTTGTACCTTCTCTTCCCTCCTTTCTATTATTATCTAGAAATATTTATTGTGGGACTTAAGGTTTGGTTGTTGTTGTTTTTTTTACTAAATTTCTACCAAACATTCCCCCCATTGTCAACTATATTAACCAATCAAATTTCATAATATTTTTTAAAAAGCTTTGAAGGATGATAGGGAAACAACTCATTATTCTGGCAAATCAAAGGCAAGGATGAATCAATTATTCTGCTTTCATATATAAACTAGATAAAATTTTTGAAAGGTGAAACAAAGTCTCTTTTATAAAAATTCAAAACTAATAAATAGAGAAGAAATCATAATTAGAATATCACCTTTTTGTAATTCCTAAAGAAAGACCAGATCTAGACTCCATCATGGCACACCAGTGGCTGCTTAAACCATAAGGAGAAAACTTGATGGGCACCCCAACAATGGATGGAAGGTATTGAAACCTGATGGGCATCCCAACAATGAATGGAAGGTATTGAAACACGATGGGCACCCCAACAATGGATGGATGGTATTGAAACATGATGGGCACCAAGCAATGGATGGATGGTATTGAAACATGATGGGCACCTCACAATGGACAGAAGGTATTGAAACCTGATGGACATCAAACAATGGATGGAAGGTACTGAAACATGATGGGCACCCCAACAATGGATAGATGGTATTGAAACACGATGGGCACCCCAACAATGGACAGAAGGTATTGAAACCTGATGGGCACCCCAACAATGGCCAGAAGATATTGAAACCTGTTGGGCACCCCAACAATGGATGGAATGGTATTGAAACACGATGGACACCGAACAATGGATGGAAGGTATTGAAACAAGATGGGCACCCCAACAATGGATGGAAGGTATTGAAATCTGATGGGCACCCCAACAACAGATGGATGGTGTTGAAACCTGATGGGCACCCCAACAATGGATGGCATTGACAACACAAGTAAATATGAACACTTCAACAAGAGATGAGATGTGCCACTTAATGGGAATCACCTGTCATCAAGAAAATATAACTTGAACCTGAATCTGTCTGGTCCAGTCTTGGGTACACTTGGAAATGTGGGAGGCAACAAGCATGTCGAATGACAGCCCAAGGATGTGGCAGCAAAATCCACACTGTGGGAACTGCGGGGACAAAAGACCCAGCTTCTGACAGAATGTCGCGCAGGTGGAACAAGAGAGGGCCAGGAGCCAGCGCCTCACATGTGACTAGAGAGACACACGGACCAAATGCAGTGGGCACTCTGCTTAGATCCTTCGATGACGCTGAGGTATTTTTAACCAAGTGTGAAAAAGTAATCACGAGATGATAAGGAAAATCTGAGCATGAGTATTCAGTAATTCTACACAACGAAAGACCGTCCGGTTCTTATAGAATTATATGATAATCGCACTGTGTGGATGCTTCACAAAAAGCACCCTTACCTTTTCAGAGTCATAGTGGAATATTTACAAATACATCTGATTTTCTTTGTAAATCCACACCCCACTATTCCTCAGGCAAACATCCAGATGACTTCAGGAGCTTGGCGTCTGCAGCGGTAGCTGCTTTTCACGTACACCCGTGAATGACGCAGTACAGGGATGAAAATCAGCAATCACCAGGCACCGCGATGGGGCTATGATGTGCGAATATGTAAAAAAGTAAACGTATGTATATGCCCATGATGCTCCTAGAAAGTTCTACAGTGCACCAGACAGGGCACCCAGGAGAGCGTGACTACTCACCCCAGGGAGGTCAAGCTTCCAACAGTGTGAACATCTGGAATGCAGCCATCAACCTACAAGTGTAAAAGGAAAGACTTCTGAGTGATGAGCAGCTTTCACAAAGTCCCTGCATTTCTTCCCATAGGCAAAAAAAAGTAGCACGTCATTCACATAACCACATCAGAGGAGGCTTCAGTAAGAGCTCAGAGCAGACGACAGAAGCAAAGGATGGAGTGGAAGGTGAGCAGAGTAACCCACGACTCTGGATAAAGAAACACAGAGCCGACCTCAGCGGTGTCACCCTGATTTCACCTTCTAGAGTAGCAATATTCCCAGACCAGCAACACAGGTTCAGCCAGGCTCAGAGTCCTGCTGAGGAAAGCGAGAAAAGGCCAGTTACATTATGGCACATATGTAGTCCCAGCTATTGGGAGGCTGAGGTAGGAGGATCACTGGAGCCCAGGAGTTCAGGGCCAGCCTGAGCAATGCAGATACACCCTGTCTCTTAAACATACACACAGAAGTCGGGCGTGGTGGCGCACGCCTGTAATCCAAGCGACTTGGGAGGCTGAGTCAGGAGGATCACGAATTCAAAGCCAGCCTCAGCAACTTAGCGAGGCCCTAAGCAACTCAGTGAGACCCTGTCTCTAAATAAAATACAAAATAGGGCTGGGGATGTGGCTCAGTGGCCGAGTGTCCCTGAGTTTAATTCCTGGTTCCAAAAAAAAAAAAAACATACACACGGACACACACACAGGAAGAGCAATGCAGATCGATTTTTATTAAGATGGTTAAAATTGTAAAAGCTAGTATATTCTCCTAATGAGGGAGGGAACACGTTTCAAGGAAAAGCAGGATGAAGATCAAGTAAAAATGAAATAGATCTCAGACCTGAGAGCAAGGCAGGGCTTCTTAACAATGAGAACCGGCCCTCAAGACCCATACAGGGACAGTGAGCCCCATAAAGCTCTCAGGGTTGAGTGACATCAGAGAAGAGTTCCTGGGGGATTCCAAACAATCAATGGTTTTCTAGTGGGTAATGAATGCTAAAGGGAAAAAAAAAAAAATTGGACACTTTTTAAATGGTAAGGCCTTTATTCAGGATTATTGCCATAGGTAGATGTCAAGGCTACAGTTATCTGGGGACTCATAGCCAAAGAGCAGAGAGAGGGGGTCAGTGGATGGGAAATTGCTAAGAGGAAGCATCAAAGTTAAGGGGATTCTTGCTAAACCCACTCAGGATTCTTGCTGAAGGCTGGTCAAGGACTTGGAAGCTGGGGAATGGGTAACCTGATCAGGCACCAAGGGAGGGATATTCTTGCCAAACTCATCTTGCAGGATTCTTGCTGAAACTGTGCTTGGCAGGCCCTAACACAGGATCAGTTTGAAAGGAAGGCTCAGAGAAACCTGTCTGAAGTTTGGTCAAGGAGAAGTCTTTGTCAGTAATGGCAACTCCAGCTTAGAAGCAGGTCCTTAGTCTTAGAGGTGGTGCCCACGGCCATGGGGAAGTATAATAAAAGCAAGGAGATGCCCCAAACCCAGAGGCCTCAGGTGCACCTGGTGTCATATGCCTTACACTGCACATCACTTTTTAGTTTCTCAGTGGCCTCCCCACACGTAATATCCGTTTTACAAAATCAGAAAATGTCCCATTCTATACAACAAGGTATCAAATGATAAGGGTGCCGAATGAAAGCCATGTGAGCAATTCATACAACTCCACGTGATACTGACACAGAACAGTTCATCATCACTGGGAACAATGAAGCCTTTCAAAGTGGCCTTGTAATGACAAGCATAGGAAAAGTGGGGGTAAAAAAGGCTGGATTTAAAAGCATCTGACAAAAACCAGGAAGCTTTCAATCACTAACTGAATTACAAAACTTCCTTAGCATGAGCTAAGCAATTTCCCAGGATGCCCAGGGAAAGCACTTAAGGATGACGGAGCTGCCACATGCCCTCAAATGCGCCGACTGACTGCACAGGGGCTGTTTCAGTTTGCAAGGGCGACGTACTAAACACTCTTGGGTTATCCTGTAGGGTGCTCGCCCTCTTTGTCCACTGTGATCTGTGCCTGCAACCCCTTGGGATGTCCAAGTAGAAGCAAAAAGCAGAAGAGGATGGTAGGGAAGGCAGGAGCGGTTACCCCCTGCTTCCCAGCTTCAGGCTCACCTGGGGCCTGTCCATCACAGGTCACAGCTTCTCTTAGGCCACTTGCTCCCTCCATTATCAGTTCTAGGGGATAGAGGGGTTTCCTCCTGCCACTCCAGTGTACCTCCCTCTCCCTTCCACCATGACACTTTGATCCAACTCTCTGGTCACCTGTTTGAGTGTGTCACGTATTTTCCTGCCCAGTCTTTGACTGACAGTAGTGGAAAGCTGGCCGTGGTGGTGAACATCTGTAGTCTCAGCTATTTAGGAGGCAGAGGCAGGAGGGTTGCTTGGGCCCCATGAGTTCAAGGACCAGCCCGGGCAGCCTAATGAAACCCCGTCTCTAAAAACAAGCCAAGAAGAAATTAGGGCAACAGTGGAGAGGAGGGTGAGAATTAGAAATTCAGTTTTCCATATCTGCCCCCAATTGAGGCAGGAAAAGCTGAAGAGCCCAATTCCCCCCGCCACTCCATCAGTACTAGGGATTGAGCCCAGGGGTGCTCTACCACTGAGTTACAGCCCCAACCCTTTTTATTTTTTATTTTGGGACAGAGTCTTGCTAAGTTGCTGAGGCTGATCTTGAACTTGTAATCCTCCTGCCTCAGCCTCCTGAGTGACTGTGATTGCTGGCGTGCACCACCAAACCCAGTGAGAACTCCATTTTTAAGACAGATTTCTTGGTATGTGTATTGGGGCAAGGCGGGTGTGTTCAAGGATGCTCAGATGGTAAGGTGTCGATGGAAGCCCACACTCCTAGAAAGACCTTGGTGTGTGCATTTTCCTAAGAGAAATCCAGACAGAAAAAGGTCAAAAATTTCACTGGATTCTCAAAAGTGAACCACCAACAATGTTAAAAGACAATGCTGCACAGAAACTGCCATGTTTCCCTAGGAAAAAAGAGGCACAGCAGATGGTGCACACCTAGGTCAGCCCTGGGGCAGAGCACAACCGCTTCCCTGCCAAGGGGGCTGGGGCTGGAGGAGGATCTGCAGTTCCCAGCAGCCCACAGCCCACAGCCACCCGCCCTAGAAGGCAGCTGGGACAGTGTGTTCCTGCAAATCACTCACAGCTCCCTCCCGACAATCAAGTGACATTTGAAAGGCTCATCAGCTCAGCAGGTGCTCAGATGCACAAGCAATTGCAAAAACAGTTCCGAAAACAGTTCCGGGCTGAGGAAAAACCTCATCCTGTTGGAAAACTAGTCTCCTGAGACATGGGAGAACATCGAGGCAGAAAACCAGGAAGCAGGAAATACGCTGGAGACAGCAAAATAGCAGAGTGATTGTACAGGAAATGTCCAGGTTGTCACAAGAGTCTAGGAGTGTGCACTGGTGACCTCGCCCTGGGCAGTCATCAGCCTTTACAGACATGTGGCAGAGCCCAGGTCTGCCAGCACCTGCTGTGTGACCCAGCATAAGTGGCTCACCCTCCCTGCGCTACAGTTTCTCCCTTGGTAACATGGACAGATGATACTTCAGTACAAACCTCATAGGGCCATTGTGGGGTTAATGAGAAAATGACAGTGTTTTGTCTGGTCCCTGGACTCAGTCAATGCCTTCCTGGGTCTGTTCTCCCATCCTTCCCAGGGCTCTTCTGTTTCCTTCACCACCAGGGTGGTCGGATGCAAACAAACCAAAGGTGACAAGAGGCAGAGGAAATGGATGCCAACAGGAAGTGACAAGCCATCAGGACAACAGCCCCTGAGGGGACCAGAACCTTTAACCCACACAGAGTCCCAGGACTGTGTCCATCTCCCATGCTGTCCCTTCCCAGCTGTGCCAGGTCCCTCACTCCAAGGCAGAAGGCTATTATGACTTGAGGGCCATGCTCAGGAGTCTCGATTGACACCTGGTCTTGCAGTGGACTGACTGGGCAGCCTTGCACAAGTTATGTCATCTGTGACTCGGTTTCCTCATCTATCAGTCAGATATAATCCTAATCGTGGTCCCTGTCTTCTCACGAGGATCAACTAAATTCACACAGTTATTAGCATAGTGTCAAGTGTACAGAAGGAACTCTATAAATGCCAGCTGCCACACTGCCCGGCACATTTCAGCCAGTTCCTAAGGGCCATTTAACAAAGAGGCTCTGGGCTCCAAAGAGCCGCCAAATGCTAGCACCACCCACCCATGAGCCAGCTACCATGACCTTGATCTTGAGATGTGCTGCATATTTTAATGTTCTTAAAATTACACTAGACTCCACATTTAACATAGATTTTTTTCATCTGTTAAATGGGGATAGTAACAGCATGGAGCTAATGGGGTTGTTGGAGGATTAAAGATTAATATACGCAAGATGTTCCAAACAAGGCTTGGCTCGGGATCCTCATCAGCAGTTGTTGCTCGGCAAGCATTTTAATCATCATGATATTAATTGATCTGAGCCATTGGAAGCCTTCCTCCTCCAACCAAATGTGGAAATTCCCCCCTCACCCCTCCGTCCATCCAGGAATCTACTGCCCTTGGTACCATGCACACTGTGGCATAGGGTGGCCAAGTGACAGGCATCTGCTGGAATGTTACATCCCCCTGGCTTCCTAGAACTAGTGACTTACAGAACATGGTTTGGAAGTTGTGGAGTTGCATCATATTGGATCTCAGTACTGACAAAGGCCACCCACCAGAGGAGTCACAAATCACAGCCATGGATGAATCAATGGCCTCCTTTGCTTATAAGAGAGGCTGAAGTCCCATAACAACACTACAGGTTGAGTGCCCCCTACCCAAAATGCTTGGGACTGAAAGTGTTGATTTGAGGCTGTTTTCAGATTTCAGACTATTTGCATATACATAGCAAGATATCTTGGAATTGGGACCCAAGCCTAAGCAGGAAGGAAATTCATTTGATTCACATGCACATTATATACAGTTTTGTGATGTGAAATTTTCCCTTTGGAGTGCCATGTCAGGGCTCAAAGAGTTTCATATTTTGGAGTGTTCTGGATTTTTTAACCAAGGACGCTCAATCTTTATCTTCCTTTCCTTTGTTATCTTAGCTGCTCCTTGCTGCACTGACTTTGGGATTATTAAACAAATAAGGGCACATTCAATGAAAGGCAGACCCCAAAGAACACAGGCTCTGGTCAGACCAACTGGTTATAAATACAGATTCCCTCAACTATTAGCCACCTGGCCTTGGGCTGGTCCTTAACCACGGCATGCCTCAGTTTCCTCACCTGTAAGATGAGGATAGCAGTAGCTAGTGGGCAAATAATGAGTAAATGAATTAGCACATGAAGCTCTTTGGAGAAGCTTTCTGCCAACAAGCTCCCACAAACCTTGACCACTTTTTTCTATAGCACCCAAAAGTCCTGCAAACCAGGGAACCTGTTTTGGCAAAGTTGGGGGCGGTGGGCAGGTGATCTTTTCCAGCCAGTAAAATGAGATAACAGCTACGGAACAGCAGAACAGGGCTGAAATCACAGTCACCCCCCCCCCCACCCAAAGCTGTGTGACTGAGCTAGTGTGGAAATTCTCTGAACCTCATCTTCCTCCCCAGCTGTCTGGGGTTGCAGCTACTGAACAGGATGTGAGAAATGAGAACGCTGTGCAGGCATGAAATCAATGATTTTCTACCTCTCTCTCTTCCCTGGGGCACCAAACAGGCTGCAAAAGCAGAAACTGAATTCTTGCAACTCTCAGGAAAGTGTGTCACCCACCCAGATCAAAGCCCCTGGGTACCTTGAGACCCTCTGACCATGTCTCCCTACCAACCAGGTAAGACATCAGCCTACTTTACGGGAACATGCTCACGTGGCCCATCTTCCAGCACTAAGATATCAGTCACTTTCCACCAAATGCCCCACAAGCAGGAACCACAGTCAAAAAGCTCTACTGGAGTAGGAAGAAAGGACCCCGGATATGCAGGCCCCCTCAGCAAAGACCGATTCTAACGATAAGCTCTGGGGGACCTTGGACAGCTACGGCACGAGGTAGTGTCTGAATCATTAGCGGAAAGGCTAGCGAAGGTCATTTTTATATAAACGTCCGAGAGATAAAGCGTGTGGATAAATGTCAAAAACAATGCCCAAAACGGCTGCAAGCCTGCTTGCTTACACAGCTGTTTCCTTCTTCAGACAAATGATAAAACATCAGCACTTCCGAATATAAATCATCTTCAATTAAGACATTTCTGCGAGAAAGCTCTTTTGGCAGGACAAACGGGGTATTTACCACTTTTCTTCGACTTGGATCTTTCAAGGTTGGCAGGGCGATTTATTTTTGTTGATTAAACAAAATACAAATGGAAAGGGCCTAAAAATTGATTAGCCAATTAAACGCAATGATTCTCAACAATGCAATGCGCAATATTAGCTTTGCCAGAGTTATAAAAATGCCTCCTAGCTTTACTGTCATTTGCAAGATTTACACCATTGATATTTGTGCTGACAGAAAGATTAAGTAAGGACTGGATTATGCAAAATTCGTCTTCTCTTGTGCAAGAACAGAAGGAAGAGAAATGATGAAGGGCTTGGGTCCTTCTAGGAAGATTGCGAGCACTGTCCGCATTGCATGTAGAAGTTCTTGAAAGTGATTTGGGCCAAGGGAGGGAGGCAGCCATTGTCACTCATTACGTGTACACTTGTTCTTTAGTAAATTGCAGATCTGTTAATAGGGGCCAATTTGTCGAGATGACAACAATCATAAATATCCAGATTCTTCATTTTCTCTCTTCATTTTCCAAGTGTCCAGACAGGCAGCCAAACCAAATGATGGGTGCCAGATGCTTCTGCAAACTGGACTGATGCACGAGGGGCACCAAAAGCACATCTCAGTCCAGAGCAAAGTTTTTCTTCATTGTCCCCACGAGGTCAAGATCACAACTGCAAATAAATTCACTTACAATAATCATAAACCTGGGGCAGAGAATGCGGATGCTTCCTGGTGGTCAGAGCATGCATTCTTAAACTTGATTGTACCTAATTGTTAATCACTGACCCATTCTCCAACCCTCCTGGGCTGGAACATGTTGCTAGGCAACCAATTTTGCTCTAGATATTTTTTGAAAGCTAGTGAGTCAACAACCAAGTGTCAACTAAAGTAAACACTAACCATTAGAGACAGGTTCAAATAAATAAGAGTTGCCCAGCATCCTTAGGGCACATGCATCTCATGTCCTATCTTAATGCAGTCTCATATTTCCCATGCCTTACAACTGAGCAAATAGACCATCTCAGGTTGAACTAGATGAAATTGCCCTTTGGGTAGCTCAATTTGGCAATTTATATGGTTCAACCTAATAACTTATAAGAGGGAGGTTTCTACCAACTGTGAAATAGAGGAACTATTTTCATCCACTAGCATAATCACAATTGTGCTTTGCATCAATAACATCTCATTTACCTAGTCCACACATTTCCTGAAATTCTCTTTGTAAGAAACAGTTAGGTGAGGCAAGCTGCTTGCAAATGTCTGAATAAGAAGTCGCATTGATTTTTCCACTTTGGACTATTACAAAATGATTTGACTATTGCTTGTACAATATCCACACATTCCCTGCCTTTTCAAATGCTCAAAGCCACAGGGAATGGAACTAAATTTATTGTTCTAATTTAAGATTCGGAGCACCAGAGGACATCCTGAAGATGAGAATGGAGCTGCCAAGTTCATGAAAGAAATTCATTTAGGGGGAAAATGTGGGGAAGGCAGGGTGGCTGGAATCATGGAACATGATGCTATTCCTGGGAAGCTAGAGAAATCTAACGACTCCCCGTTCAAATCCATAGCAGCCAAGAGCACCAAAGTCAAGAAGTGCTAAAGAGGTCTGCGGTGCAACCTGGCAGTAGAGTGTTCACCTAGCATGCACAGTACCCTGGGTTTGATCCCCACCAATGCAAAGAGAAGATGGAGGGGGTGGGGAGAAAAAGAAGAAGAAGGAGAAGAAGAAGAAAGGGGAAAAGTGCGGGGAGTTCTGCATAATGACCAGATTAGGCAGTACATACACAGAGATGATTGACTTTCTTCAGAAAGAATTGGTAAAAATTCATGGTTGAAGGGCTAACTCACAGTGAAGGTTAAGGTTAGATTTCTGGCATTCTTGAGCAGGTTTGCATACCTATGCAATTATAACTTTCTAGCAACCAAAATTAGTTGTATCTAGGATTATTAAGTAATAATTTATAAACCAGACACAAGTAAACTTTACATTGGACGAATGGCCAATTGTCTTCAAAAAGCAATAGAAAATTTATTCACGCCTGGAGGAGTCCATTAAAATGTAACCAGACTTTCTGCTGAGTCTGGATTTCCTTTATTACATACTTGTAATTAAAACAATAAAAAAAAAAATCCTGGACAATAGAGAAACAAGTAAGGTGGGTTTTTTGTTTTTTTTTCTTCAACTCACAACTTCCGTTCTTTCCACTCCCCTTTAGGTAACCACCAATTGTTTGGCTACTCTATACAGAAACAGCACCCTAATTCACAGTCCACCAACTTGTTTTTTCACTCAGTGTTATAGTACAGATGCTAACTTTAAATGGAATTCTCTGGAGCACTCAATATTCACCATCCAATTTGTCCAAAGCTTCAAAATAAAGTTTCGTAGTAAAAGTCATCCTTCCTGTCTAAGTTGACAACAATTTAAAGACCACCAAAATTGTAATTAATTATTCATCTCTCCCAAAACTCCAAGGTAACAATAGAGGCCCAGGAAAGAGGAAGGAGATTTTCCAATCCCATAGATATGCCCAAGGAGATGTAGCCCAACACCAACAGGGTGCCCAGCTGCTGGTGGGCACCACAATGGTGGGCTCAATGGTGGGTCCCAAAGGAGAAATGTCCATATTACACACACACACACACACACACACACACACACACACAATGAGATAAATTAATTCCAGAAATACCAAAGACCAAGGAAATATCAAAACCCAACTGCTGAAGTAGATTTTGAAGCCCCACTGCACATTGGGAGAAGAAAGTGATTTCAACAGGGCATTCTGGGCCACCTGTAAGGGAACTGTGAGCTTGCTAGAACCCACAACTATTGAGACAAAGGACAAGGAAAACAGCTGCATGAGCGTTACGACTGGCGGGTTGCATATAATAAAGTGGATTCCACACTGTTCCAACTCAGGAATTACTAAGCCATATTACAGCTTGCAGTCTCCTGACGTAAGGGAGGCAGATACAGACATGAATTCTGGAGACCACAGTCCTAATCTCAGTCTAATAAATTAGACTTTAAAAGGACTGGGGACGTAGGTTAGGGGTAGAGCACTTGCCTAGCATGGTGAAGCCCTGGGTTCAATCCCCAGCACCACAAAAAAAAAAAAAGAAAAGAAAAATATTTTTAAAAAGACTTTAATAAAATTATATCCTCTCTGGAAACAAAAGTTTTCTTTGCCATAAAATAAGAGACTTGGGGCCTGGGTTGTGGCTCAGCAGTAGAGCACTTGCCTAGCATGTGTGAGGCACTGGGTTCAATCTCCAGCACAGATGGACACAAGGGTATTGTGTCTATCTACAACTAAAAACATATTTAAAAAAAAAAAAAAAGACTTGACTAAATGGACTCTAAATCTGTAATATAATATATTTCTGTATTCTGTTTGATTAAAACTATATGCATAGATGGGTGAAGGATGGATGGATACATGCATGGATGGGTGGATAGATACATGGCTGATGGATGGATGGATGATGGATGGATGGGTGGATGGATGAATGGATGATGGATGGATAGGTGGATGGATGAATGGATGGATGATGGATGAATGGATGGATGGGTGGATGGATGATAAATGGGTAGATGGATGAG
>JAJEJO010002338.1:255329-348571 GCA_020662805.1 Glaucomys volans
GGCGAGTGTGGGATTACACATGCCTACAATCAACTGTTACAGTTTTAGAAATTTTGTGGGCCAGTTGACATCAAATTGATAGCTTAAAATCAGCCATGACAGGAGAATCTACATCAAAGGAATCGGCACGCTACAGATCAGGCCTTTTTATTAACCCCAGGAAGCCAGTTTACTAACACACCACTGATGGAAGGGAAAAAGAAAAAAAAAAAGGGAGAGAAGACAGGGGATAAAAGGGCAGTATCTAAGTACAAAGTCCTCCAAGGGCGCTAATGCCCCACATCTCCATGTTGATACACTTACCATTGTCTCTGCCTAAAACACCATTCCCACTGGAACTCCTTGCCCAAAGAAACCACCTCTTTCAGGTAAGCCATCCATAATGTCTACTCTCCATCTATGGGATGCCCTAACACAGGGTGGTTCTGTAATGACTTCCCTGCGCCCTCTTAGGTGATGCCTACAACACAGTGTGGCCTCTCCATAGCCAGGCCCAGTACGTGGCCAGCTAATTCAGGACAGCAACTATTCATTTTACATCTTGGTGCTTAATACCCAGTACAAAGACAGATACATAGCTGGCATCCATTCAGTAAGTTCCAAGTGAAACACAGTTTTTAACTTCAAGACAGAGCAAATCATTTGCTGATAAAGGTTCAACCTCAAAGAAACGCATGTATTCTGTCCCAGTCCTCCCGGCTGGGAGGAGATTTTTCCAGGGCTTAAGCTTTTCAAGTCCACTTAGTGCTAGATTGCGGTTTTCCATTAAATCAGTTAACCTACATTTGTCACAAAATAGTGCAGTGTGTCACTGACCCACTTTGTCTCATTCCTTTGCAAGTCAATGACATCCACATGTCACTATGAATTGCATTTTTAACTAAGGAATTAAGTATATTTGTCCTGGATTTACTCAAGCGAGGCCTGGGAGCATTAGGATTCACCTCCAGGTCCCATTGCTTAATCTACTCAAGGGCTTGGAGCAAACGGTTAAAGCTTTCTCGTCCTTAGCCACCCAGTTCTTCAAATGAAGGCGCAGACTCAGGAGAGGGGTGACAGGGAGCCACCACCCTGCTGGGCACAGCATAAACACAGGCGTGCCAGCCCAACCTGGCAGTGGCTAGTGTGCCTACAGATGGAGTCGAGAATGGCTGTCACCTTTGCAAGGAAGGACAGAAGGTGTCTTAGACTCCTCGGGATCCATCACAAAATGCCACAGACTAAGTGTCTTAAACAAAAGAGACCTGTTTCCTCACTGTGCTGGAGGCTGAGAGTCTAGGGCCCAGAAGCAGCAGGGTTGGTTTCCAGGGAGGTCTTTCTTCTTGGCTGGTAGACAGCTGCCTTCTCGCTGGGTCCTCACACGGTCGTTCCTCTCCACACAGAGGGAGAGAAAGGGAGAGTGCCCTGGTGTCTCTTCCTCTTCTTATGAAGAAGACCCAGCCCTGATGACCTCATGGAACAGTAGATTATCTCCAGGCCTATCTTTCAGTCACCAGTTGGTGGTACTGTGTTACTGTGGCCCTAGCAAATGAGCACAACCTCTCTGAAACATCTCGTAATTCAATTTTCCCCAGGAGGAACAGAACTTTCCCAGTTGGCACATTTGGGAGAAGATACTGAGCACACGGGGCCCAGTACCCACTGGGCGTTCTCTTCTGGGAGCCGGGAACCCTCAGGACACCTCCTCTTTCTCTGTCCTGAAGCCCTAAAACTGGAGGAGGTGGAGGAGGGAAGGTGAGCAAGCCCACTTGGCCTCACTTCTAAGCCTGTTCTCGGACTAACTTTATCTGTAATAATGCTGATATTCTGACCTCCATCTGTCTGAGTTCTGTGCTAAATTCGCCAATTGGCTCTAAATTCTGGGAGAAGGAGGTGATTAATTATCACCCTTCAAACCCCCACAGTGGCCTTGATCCGCACAGTCCCAGCACTACGTCACCCTCACAACTCCACTGACCTCGCTGTGCAGGGAAGCACCCTCTCTTGATGATACAGTTCAACGGTGTCCCCAGGACTCCATGTATTGGAAACTGAATCCTCAAATTCCTATGATGATGGTACTTGGAGGTGAAGCCTTGAGAGGCCATGAGAATTACATATGGTCACCAGGGTGAGTCCCCATAATGTGACTAGTGGTTTTATAGGAAGAGGAAGCAAACCCTGAGCTGAAACATGTTTGCTCTGGTCTCACTACGTGTTGCCCTCCTCCACGTCATGATGGAGCAGCCTTCACCAGAGGCCGGCACCATGTTCTTGGCCTTGCCAGCCTCCAGAACTATGCGCTAAACAAACTCTTCTTCTTTACAAATTACTTGGTCTTAGGTATTTTGTTATAGCAACAGAAAGTGCACTAAGACTCCCGGCCATCATCAAAGGACAGGGGAAGCCAGAAGTCCAACCCGGGCCCTCTAACGGAAAAGTCTACATTCTTTCAATAAAATCACTGTTTGTGATTTATGACAACCGGTCGTGTATTCAACAAGAAAGAAACAAGTCTTTAACAAAGACCTTAAGTGAGAACTTAAGTCCAGTTAGTTACAAATGAAGCAGACCTATCTTTCTAAGCCAAACAGGAGTCAGCCATCTATTAAACTAGCCAAGGGGAACGACTTTACCACTGCGGGAGAAACTGAGCATCTGGGGCTTGTTAATGGGACTAATGTGAGTACCTACCTGGCCAGAAGCTAGGGATATGGCCAGTGTTTGTGGACCTGCAGACTCCAACAAGCTGCCACTTCCCACCACAGGTCATTTCCTCTACCTCTCTTCTCTTCTTTGTACCTACCAACAGTCTAGACCTGCTGGTGACAGCCAGCATCATGTAGATTCAGAGTTAAAGAGGTGGGAGCACTTTGAAATGGACAGCTTCTTAAGAAATCATCCTAAGTTCAAACTGTGGGACAGAACAACACTGTGATTATTATCGTCTAAATATGAGGCATCCCCCAAAAGCTCATGTGTAAGACAATCAAGAATGTTCTGGGGTGAAATGATTGGGTTATGGAAGGCTTAATCTAATCAGTGCATTAATCCACTGATATGGATTAACTGCATGGTAACTGCAGGCAGGTAGGGAGTGGCTGGAGGAGGAGGGTCACTGGCCTTTGGAGTATATATTTTGACCCTAATGAGTGAGAGTGCTCCCTCTCTCTCTCTCTCTCTCTCTCTTTTTCTTCCTTGTTGCCTCATCCTGAGCTGCTTTCCTCCTCCATCCTCTTCCACCATGATGTTTTGCCTCATCTCAGGTCCAGAGCTATGGAGCTGGCCAACTGTGGACCTCTGAAACCATGAACCAAATAAACATTTTCTCCTCTAAAACCGTCGTTAGGTCTTTTGATCACAGCAGTAAAAAAGCTGATTAAAACAGTGGTTCACTCAGTAACTGACTGGCCAGGGGCAGAGGAGAGATCCAGGCACACTGGTAATAAAACTCATTCCAGACCGATACACACTTCTAGCGCACGTAAGTTTACACACAAGGCACAACTCAAGAACAGGTTGGGAAGCCTGTAAAAATGTGATTCCACACTATCTGACTATCTAACCACAGGAGCCAATAGCATCATGTGGCCACAAAAAACAGAAAACAGAAGAAAATGTATGCTTACAGTGAATCTAGAAAACAGGAGGTTAACAGTCAGAGCACAGCTGGAATACTGGAATCAATTATAGGAAACAAACCCACTTCCAGGAGGTCTTTGACAACCTGAAGAACAATCCAGAAAGAAGGCAGCAAGGATCCTGTGGAGCCTAAAAACAAAGTCTAAGGAAGGAGAGTTGGAAGAACCGGTAGAGACATAGGAAAGAGCCAGGTGCAGAGGGGCACACCTGTAATCCCAGCAACCCAGGAGGCTGAGGCAGGAGGACCACAAGTTCAAGGCCAGCTGTGGCAACTTAGCAAGACCCTATCTTAAAATAAAAATAAAAGGGATGGATGGGAATGTAGCTCAGTGGTATAGCACCCCTGGATTCAATAAATAAATAGAGAAAATAAAGAGAGAGAGAAGAAAACATGACAATGATCTTCAGATACTTGCAGGCACTTAAGCCAACTGGTGAAGTCACTGGAAGAGGAATTTCAACTCAGTATTAGCTAAAATTAGAAATGTCCAGAAAAATGCTGAAAGGGCAACGTTTTGATTGCCACCTGAGGGATGTTATCCAAGGACCTGCAGCGTTGAGCTGAATGACCCACGGTGCCCACCATGTCCTTCCCCAGCCCAACAAAAAAACCTAAGCCAGACACAAGGGATGTGTCAAAACCTCCAAGGTGAGCCTGGGCTCCTTGCTGGGGGACCTGACCCCCATCACACATCACAACCCATTTTTATTCACAACACTCCTGACACCAAATCAGTGGTGGGGAGGGGGCCCTCATATCAACCAGCTTGCCAACTCTGGACACCAGCTGATGGCCCTACAACTCAATTCCATTCTGACCCTAACTCAGCAGTGATTGAGGGTCAGCACAGACCTCACAGGCTAAGGGCTCAGTCCCAAGAGACTGCCCCCATTTCAGATACCAGCTACAAATTGGGGTCCCAGGGTACCCACACTTCTGCTTACACAACTACAAATTCAGGGGTTCCCATGACCCCCTCCTCAGGTTCGATAATTTTCTGGAACAGCTCACAGAATTTAGGAGAACTGTTTACTTATTCTTACAGGTTCACTACCAAGGATGCAACTCTGCAGAAACCGAGGGTGAGAACTACAGACGGCAGGGGCACAGAGCCTCAAGCCTCCCAGGGTGCACCACCATCCCAGCACCAACATGAGCTCACCAACCCGAGCCTCTCTGCACCCAGTTGTGTAGGGGGCTTACAGAGGTCCCAGCAGGAGTAAGTCACTGTCTGTTGGTGGTGATCAATCTCCAGCCTCTCTGGAGGGGAGGATGGAGCTCAAAGTTCCAACCTCTGATCCTATGATTTGATCTTTCTGGAGACCAGTGCCCATTCCAAAGCTAAGGGACCCCGGCGCCAACCTCATTAGCAAGCACAAGAATCTATCACTGGATTCCAAAGGTTTCAGCAACTGTGTGCCAGGAACCAGGACAAAGACCAAACCTACATTCCTTATCACACACATCTTGGGAAATTCTGCACAGACCTACAGATGGGACCTTCTCCTCACCTGGGCTCAGGAGCCTGGCATGAGGAAATCAAGACAGGGCTTCTATTTTCAGTCTGTGCCTGTTTGTTTTGCTTCTCTGCAGTGCCGGCTTCTGGTGGGAGGTGGGAGGTGGGAGGAGAGTGCTGAGTGGGAGCCATGAGCACAACAGAAGGGCCACTGCTAGATGCAAGCTGACATCCAGGGACACGCCCACCCGCCACCCATGTGCATCTGGCGAAGGGAATCGCAGGCTTGCCAGTCCTAGGCTAAACCAGAAGCATCCCCAGCCAAGGCCACCCTAAGCTGAAAACATCGTGGGAGACCTTGGCAGTGACCCAGCGCAACACAAGGACTCTTCTCACCACTCGCTATTAATAATGATAAATATCATTTATCGAGCCGCGCCTGTGCCAGGCACCGTACAGGTTTGATCGGTAATCACCATCGTCAACGCGTCATGAGGGCGTGTTGCATCTGTTTTACAAATGAAGATATAAAGGCTCTGATATCGAGAGACCTGCCATAGGCCATGGAGCTGATAGATGGAAAAGGACAGGAAACAGGTGTCCCTGGGCCATGGAGTCGGCCCTGCATCACGCCATGCTGCTGCAAGTCCTCTGATTCGGGTTTAGAAAGAAAGAGGCGTTGTATACACATAAGTGCACCTCAATAGGCTAAAACCAACAGGTCCCCAGCAAATGCCCCAAGTCACCACCACCCCGGCGTGGAACGCTCACCCGACTCCTTTGATTTGCAAAGTCTGAGGTCTTGAAACCACACACGCGCAACCGCACCCCACGCATCAACCCAAAAGATTCAGTCAGTGTGTAAAAGGCAGAGTGAGTCTTGTGCCAAGAAGTTGGAGCCAGTTTATTTCAGTCTCAATGTTAAGACAGCCAGCACCAGGTTGAGGCTGAGGAATGCTCCTTCTAATTAAAACTTTATTTTCAAACACATGTCACAGTTTCAACATGGTGAGACTCTCTGCTTGCTATGTGGATTTCTCAGAGTAAAAGCAGCTGCTTCTCCTGACAGTCTCTCCCATTCATTCTGGAACAACCAGAGGGGCAAAGAGGCGTCACTATACCCAAGGCAGCAGTGACGGGAGCCCTGCGAGCTCCGGAGAGAACTGCAGAAGCAAAGCTGAAAGGAGACTCATAAACGTAGCTGTGTGACAACAGCCCCTCCATGATGGAGTCTGCAAGCCCGGTCGAGGAGGACCTGACAAATCTGCACGAAGGCCCAGAGATGACATCCTTTGTCCCCATCTGGACGGAGAGCAGAGTCTGGCATGAAAAGTTCATGAGCAGATTCAAAGCAGTCTTGGGGAAAAAAAGATGTCCATTATAGACTTGATCACTGCTGGAAAAGGAGTCAGGAAACCCACTGCTATAGACTGCATGCTCACATGCCCTGAACTCTTGTTGAAACTCTCCCCTCTGGGTGATGGTATTCAGAGGTAGGGCCTTTCGAGGTGAGTGGGTCATGAAGGCAGAGTCCTCAGGTAGGGGGTTAATGCCTTCATGAGACAGACCCTAGAGAACAACTTGACCTTCCAACACATGAGGTCACAGAAGAAAGTGGCTGTGTATCTGAAGGCACCCCCATCTTGCACTTCCCAGTCTCCAGAGCTGAGTTTTTATTAACCGCTAGTCTACAGCCCCTTCTACCTGCCTAAGCAGATTGGAACACCTACTAAGAACACTGTACCCCAACTGTCTGTCACTCTTCATACCCAAAACACACACACTGGACTCTGCCAGAGTCTGACAAGGTGGGCTAGGTGCACGTGCCCACAAGAATGAGCTCAACACATCAATTCGTCCATACCTGCTGGCCGAATTAATACCATGGGGCTATACTATGGGTGACCTCTGACCCAGCTCCCCTCCCAGGAAGAAACCTTAATAAAATTATAGCAGTTCTTCTTAACAGTGGGAAAATTAGGGAGAGGAATGAAAAGAGCCTTTTGAGGAAGCCTGAAAGAACAGAGTACTGAGTTTCAAATCCTTCACCCACCACTTTCCTACTTACAAGTCTAGCTATTAAGTCAGCCCCTGAGGTTCACAGCACTGCATGTTCTATAATAGATTCCTGCTCACCCAGGATGGGGACCCTACAGCGTCCATGACTCTGACTCAGCATAGTCATCTTCTTTTTCCAAGGCTTCCTGCTGTGGCTGGCCCTACAGTCTGTATATTTGTGCCCCCCCAAAATTCATATGCTCAAATCCTAACCCCTAAGGTGATTGTATGAGGAGCAGAAACTTTGGGAGGTTCTGTTAGTCAGCTTTTTGTTTCTATGACCAACTACATGGGACAGGCTACTTCATAAAGAAAAGAGGTTATTTTTCTCTTGCAGTTCTGGAAATACAAAGTAAGGGGCTTCATGATGATACCTTCTTGCTGGCAAAGTCCCAACACAGAACAGAGCATTACAAAGGAAGAGACCAGGAAACATGTGTCTATGTGTCTCTCTCTCCTTCTGCTTAGAAAGCAACCAGGAATCAATCATGGAGACTCCACCCTAGCTAATCTTAATCACTTTCTAACTGCCTATCTCCAAACACCATAGCTAGATTAAGTTTCCACCTTCTAAATACCATTAACATATGACCTTAGGGTTAAACTAGAGCACAGGACACCAGGGGTACACATAGACCATATCTGAATCACAGCAGAGGTGATTAGGTCATGAGGGCTCTTAGACCTCAAAAACCTGGCTAGCCCTTTCCAACTCATGCGGACAGGAAGAGAAGCCACCAAAGGCTGTCTCAAAATAAAAACTAAATAGGACTGGGGATGTGGCTCAGTGGTTAAGCACCCCTGGGTTCAATCCCTGCTACCGACAAAAGAAAGAAAGAAAGAAATCTGCTTCTCACAGCTATGAGGTCTGGGGAGTCCACTGGAGGAGCTGCATCTGGTGGGGGCCTGCGTACTGCTTCATACATGGCGGAAGGCATCCCCTGGTGAGAGGATCAGGACAGGAGACAGAGAAAGCCAAGGCAGCCAAACTCACTTTACAACAATTCACTCTCACAGTAAATAACCTGTGTCCTCCGTGAGGACCTTGACCCACTCGGGAGGGTGGAGCCCTCGTGATCTCACCTCTGAATATCACGACAGCAGCTAAATTTCAATGTGACAGTTGGAGGTGACATTCAAACCACGTGGTGACAGAGCCACAGGCTCTGGTATCCAGGGCACATGGATTCTAAACTGGGTCCCTTCAAGCATATACTCAGAGACTGGGACAGAGGTAGTTGGAGTGGGGCCCAACCTTCCTGAATGCCTCCTGGCCTGGTCACCCAGGGTTTGTCCACAATGGCTGTGGATAGCCCCAGTGGATGAAGCCTGAGGGCCCAGCACATAGGCCGGAAATCCAGGGAGATTTGCTTCCGGTCCTGGACTGACCATGTCTCAAACATTAGGAGGGGAGAGTGGCTCTTGGCTTCTAGAGGACCCATCCCACAGTGGACAGGACAACACCCTCAAAGAATCAGCTGGCCCAAAGGTCCACACTGCTAAGGTGAACAAACCCTAGTCTAAGATACAACTCCTGCGTTTCCCTGCTAAAAACAAGGAGTGTCAGCCCCGCTCCACAGCACAGGGAGGTCATGGGACAGAGGTGGTCACTGGGATATGGGAGATCATGCACCTGTTAATGTTACCACTGGGCAACGGATGGAGTAGTCATCACTTTATGTCAGTAAGAGAGTAGTTCCAGGACCTTCTGTGACACCAAAATTTGCAGATGTTCAAGTCCCTTACATAAAATGGCATAGAATTTGCCCCAAACCTACACACATGCTCTTGTGTACTTTCAATCGTGTTTAAAATACTTAGAACACCTAATGGCAATGTAAATGCTGTGTGAATAGTTGTTACGCTGTCTTGAGTAGGAAACAAGAACAAGAAAAAAATCTGTACATGTTCAGTACAGATGTAGGATGTAGAATATTTAGAATATTCTGAATTCACAGTTGGTTGGTAGAATATGTGGACGTAAAATTTGCAAATATGGGGTACCAACTGACCTCAGTGATCTTTACAATTACTCATCACAACTATCCTCATCCCAATTCTACACACTGGGAAATCAAGGCACATAAAGATCACATACTGCTCAGAAGTGGAGCTGGGATATGAATCCAAGCAGTCAGACCCCAGGGCAGGCATTGCAGAGAAAATACCCAATTATATCTATAGCCTGTGTGGTCCTCATTATGTACCGACAGGAAAAAAAGAAAAAGGGAAGGGAAGGAGGAGACGAAGGGAGGAGGGAGAAGGAGAGCAGGGAGTGAGAACAGCAGTATATATGAGAAAAAAAGACAGCAAAAGATACATCAAAATGCTAAGAGCAGCTATTTATAAATGGTGAAATAATAAGTAACTTTTGTTTTATTTAGGCCTTGCTGTATTTTCTCATTCTGTCCAATGAACATGTATTTTATAACCAGAAAAGACATAATAAACCAAGCAAAAAAATACCTGCTAAGCATATATTTCAAGACTGTCAGCAGCACCAGGCAACGATAGGTACTAATAACAACTGTGCAAAGGAAAGAGATATAGGCGTCCGTCCCCTGGGCAGACGGGAAGGGACACATGGGTCACTCAGGCCAGTCCCAGCCTGGGTGACAGGGGTGATGGGAAGGCATCCCCCAAAGGGCACGCTCACAGCACACCTGTTAAGGAACTGCTCTGGAACAAAGATGCTGCTTTCAGTCTGAGAAAGACTTAGCTCCTCATCTCTCTCCGGACAGACAGAACCAGAGAGGAAGAGCATGGAGCTGTGAGGTCAATACCAGCCGCCACCACCGGCCTCACCTGGCTGTTTATCTCCAGGCTCAAAGTGCTAGAAGACAACTTCCAGAAAAGGAAGGTTTCAGAACATTACCATTTTCTTTCAACAGTTACATTAGCGGATAGGAGTGGGAGGAAAAAGAAAATAATTTTTTTCCCCAGGCCTAATGCAAAAGTTTGTTTTAAAAACAAAAGAAAAGTTATTCTAGAATTCCCTGCAAAGTCTGCTCTTCCAATTTTTTTCCAAAAGAATGTGTATATGCAGTATTTTATATTCTCAGCTTGGAGCCCCCTCCCAGCACAAAAACTGACACGCTGCAGAGTCTATCTGGATGGAATCTTTTCTGTTACTACTCTTGATGTTCACTGACAGAGGAAGGTTGGTCTCCCCTAACAGTTGTAATTTGGGGTCATGATGTGGTCCTCTTTAGCTCCACCTTGTGTAAAATGATTAAGACATAGTCATAAAAAAAATTCTTGCAGATATTCCAAAGTTTCAGAAAGAATCTCTAAAGTTGAAGATACTACATCAGAAAATGAACTGATTCAAAATACCAAGAACTCACCCTCAAGTAAGGCAAGGAATTAAATGATTTCGAAGGGCTATCAGCAAGCCTAGCCCTAACCTTTAAAAAAGAAAATAATAAAATCCCTTCCAAGAACCACCCCTGGATGTCTCTTCTTGCCCATAGATGGTGACAGTTCAAGCTCACATCCTCCCTACCTTCGCAGAGGGTGAAGGCACCCCACCAGCCTTAATCAGGACCAATATAAATCAACAGGAGCATCCATCTCCCCAGCCTGTGATTGGATCAGACCTGGCCATGTGACCCAGCCATACCCAATGGATCAAGACAGGAAGCCAGTTGGCCAGTTCTGGGAAGGGCTTTCTTTACATAGGAAAAGAGGCCAACTGGAGGGAAATCCTGTTTTGTTTTGCACTTGGCCAAGCCTTGTTGTGCTGCCTCTAGTCCAGCCGACAACCTTGCCTCCTACAGAGGTGAACCCAAGGGTCAGTCAAATACTGAGGATAATGGAACCAAAAAAATGGAAAAAAGTCATGATCCTGACGCTACCACTAAACTGCCGAATTGACTCTGGGCCCATTATTGGAGATACTACACCCCTTATTGTTTAAAGTCCATTCAGAGCCGGGCGCGGTGGCGCACGCCTGTAATCCAAGCGACTTGGGAGGCTGAGTCAGGAGGATCGCGAGTTCAAAGCCAGCCTCAGCAACTTAGCGAGGCCCTAAGCAACTCAGTGAGACCCTGTCTCTAAATAAAATACAAAATAGGGTTGGGGATGTGGCTCAGTGGTGGAGTGCCCCTGAGTTCAATTCCTGGTTCAAAAAATAAATAAATAAATAAAGTCCATTTAGTTTTTTTTTGTTTGTTTTGTAGCAGCAAAAGTCATCATAGGCGGCAGAACTTGGTAACAACCCTCATTACTAAGAGTTCAGGATCTTGCAGATTATTATTTATTTATTTCTGTTTATTTTTGCAGCACTGGAGATGAAAACAGGACGCTGTACCTGCCAGGCAAACACTTCACCACTGGCCAACATCCCCAGCTTATTTTGTTTCATTTTTTTATTTTATTTATTTTGAGACAGGGTCTCAATCAAAAAATTGCCCAGGGTGACCTTAAATTTTGGATCCTACTGCCTCAGCCTCACAAACAGCTGAGATTACAGGTGTGTGCCACCTTGTCCGACTTCTGACACACATTTTGAAGCTGAAGGAGTATGTGTCAAACTGTTTGGGCCAGATTCCCAGCAAGGTGAGGACAGGTGACTCCACGGTAACTTCCTGTCAGTGCCAACCCGCTTCCCAGCTCTCCCTCCTCCACACCCTGTTATGTCATTGTAACAGCAAGTTAAGCAACTGATGTCCTTTAAGGCATATGAGGGCACAGTGTAGAAGAAAGATGCTTTATGGCCACCCGAGAGGAGCGAGGAAAGCCAGGACTCCGAAGATCTCTTCGCTCAAGCAATTGATACACTGCCGATTGCTGAAAGCCAGCCCTGAATTTAGACCTTAAAGACTGATTGATGGGTCTGTAAGACTTTAGAAAAGAAAATCCTCCAAAGCAATTTTTTCAAGAAATTGAAATTGGTGGGGAACACAAGGAGTAGATAAGAGTACATAAATCATCTTGTTAGAGATATGAATTTCATGTAGGCCTCGCCATTCTCAGAAAACTGACATAAACAAATGATAACACAATCTGACTGGTTAGAAAATCGCTCTGTTCTGTGTCCACAAGTTTGATCCTCAGTAACAGCTTCTTAAGGCCACATAAGCATTATAAATAATGACTTTTATAAACAATGCACACACATGAAAATGTTAAATTTAAAAAAATTCATCTATCACATTACATGTATGATTCCCCAATAAAGTGCGTACAGGGTGCTCAATGAAAAGACCAGAAGGAATCAGAACAAAGACCCTTAAGATGTGTTTTAATAAACTTGCCTGTTTAATGAAGTTAGGTTGATAGTTAAAACATGCATCTTTAAATGAGGTTGATAATGAATATACACACATTTCAGGGCATATCTAGTACAAAAAAAAAAAAAAAAAAAGCACCACTCAGCAGTCTCCTTCTCTTTATTAAGTTCAATCCTGCAAATATCTGAGAGCCAACGACTTGCTAGGTACAATGCAGATGGTGCTAAGAACTCACTACATTTCAGAGACAACTTAGTGGACCCAAATCAATTCTTTCTGGAACATGGGAAATGAGAGAAAGTGGGAAAGAGAAGGAATTCAGCCTTCTAAGAGTATATAATCTAATTCATATAATCTAATTAGGAGAGAGGAATAAGTGAAGGGTAAACCCAGGCACACCGCCAACCAGTGATCCACACAGACACCAAATGAGAGGGTTTTACGTCAGGACGAGATCTCATCGAGAGCTTCAGGAGAGGTTCTGTGGGAGAGGTGGCCTTGGAAATGGGCCCTTGGGCATGGAAGAAGCCAAGTGGACTGACATTTTCAGAGGACAGCAACAACTGAAGCAAAGGCAAAGGACAGAAATGTTGAAGAATTCTGAAAGCAGCGCTGAGTCTCATGCTGGGCAAATCAAGGCTCAAAATTAGAGACAGATGACAATACCTGACAGTCTAGATGCCAGCCTGGGGCCCTACCTTGGTTAGATCAGCCTTGCAGGCCAGGCTGGGCTGGCAGTGACACTTCAGAGCTGTGCTTCAGAAAAGCAAATCCTGCAGTAGCAGGCAATGGCCGGGAGCCTGAGAAGGCACCAGCCGGAGGCCCCTGCACTGACTGGGGGCAGAAGAACAGAGTGTGTACCCAGGGCTGGCGGGCAGCTGGCACAGCGTAGGCAGCCTCACAAATATTTGTTAAAATGAATTGGGTTTCTTGGGGGAGGAATTGGATCTAACTCATTTCTGAAGCTTCTGCAGGCTCAGAATCACACACTAGGCACTAACAATGCTGCTCCTCCAGCCCCCTTTGTCCTCTCCAAGTGATCCTATCCAAGGAGCAGAGAAATGAGGCACCAAGTGGCAAGGCAGCCCCTCTCTGCTCCCATTTCTAGTAAAGAAAACCTTTTCCCCGAGCAAACACGAGGAAGCCCAACAGACACTTCAGGGAAGGCCAAAGTGAGAAAAGGGCTTGATAAGAAAAAACTAAGGTACGTCCCCCTCTTTATGCCTATAAGGGAAAAGTGGACTAACCCTAAGAATTAGCAAAAACATATACTGACATAAAACATAAAATGAGACTAGGAGAAACATGCAATTGAAGTGCAGCATGATTGAAGGTCCTCTGGTACGTGCAAGGCTCTCCTTGTTCTTAGGCATGACACATGAAGTACTTAGGCAGCAAAGGGACATGATGTTGCCAATGTTTTCTAAATTAGGTCAGGAAAAAAGCCAGGTGCGCATGCGTGCGTGTAAGTGCGTGTGTGTGTGTGTGTGTGTGTGTGTGTGTGTGTGTATAATGCGTGTGAGGACAAATGTGTTGGGTGTAAATTTCTGAGGGATATATTTATATACATGGAGAGATAATTATAAAGCAAATAGGACAAAATGCAAGCAACTTGTAGACTGGAGTAAAGGCTCTATATCTTAGTCCATTTGTGCTGCCACAATGAATGAGTAATTCATAAAAAAACAAAATTTATTTTCTTGCATTTCTAGAGACTGGGAAGTCAAGATCAAGGTACCAACAGCTCCACTGAGGTGAGGGCTGCTCTCTGGGTCTGAGACCGCATCTTGGTGCTGCTGCCTTTGGAGGAAGGAAGACTGAGTCCTCACATGGCGGAATGCAGAAGGGCAAGGACCCCAGTGTTGCACGAAGCCCCTTTTATAAAGACCTTAATACCTTTCACAAGAGAGGAGCCATCAGGGCCTAATCACTTCCTAAGGGTCCCACTTCATACATCACATCAGCTGCACCTCAATAATGGAAGGGAAACATTCAAACCACAGCAGAATACAAAGGCTTTTTTTAATACTATTCTTGCAGGGCTGAGGATGTAGTTCAGTGGTGAAGTGCTTGCCAAGTATGTGCAAGGCTGTGGATTCAATCCCCAGCACTGGGGAGAAAAGAAAGTACATTGTATTCTTGCAACTTTTGTATAAGCCTAAATTAATATCACATCAAATATTTATACAAGTGAAGAAACTATTTACGTACTGATAAGATCGGTAAAACCCTCTGGAAAAAATAATGGTGCAAAATGGGATGCATAGAATATTACCATTTGTATGATAAGTGGAGAGGAAAAGGGGGAAGATATATATGGACATAGCTATGCAGTTACTTGTAAATAATATACCTGTAATGACACATAAGAAACCGGCAACATAAGTTGCCTCTCTGGAGGGGACCAGGGTAGTTGAGTGACAGGAAGAAGAGAGACTTTTCATTAAGAACCTTTACATATATTTTGAATTTTTAGCCATGTGAATATATTGTCTATTCAAAGTATAAGTAAACAATATGAAATTACTTTGAAAAAAATGTTAAAGGAAAATAATAATGGAAATAGATGATTAGGGGTAGTTTAGGTCAGAGAAAGGTAAGAAACAGAATAAAAGCCACCCGGCCAGGTGTTGCCCAGATGTGACCCCATTGTCCACAGTGTTTGGAGTGCTGCCCATTCAGAAAGGGATGCTTCCAGACAAGTAAATGGGGGGAAGGGGGTGCTCGGAAAGGTACAGGCTATCAAGTTTCAGCTTAAATGGGATAGATTTTTCCTATGACATAACTATGTAATTAACTTACAGCACACGACTCCCCCTATCCCTGGTCCCCAGCAGACATGGCTTGTTCTGAGATCTAACACCTGACACACTGGTACACCTGTCCTCCAGCCAATTGCCACAAGCTACTAAGTCCTGGAGAAACAGTCCTGGGCGCTGGTGGAGAGCCACTCCTTCACAGGACAGGCCCTAACATAAACAGCATCCAAGCCCCTTCAGCGGCCGCCACCCTCCTTTGATGAGAGTGGCCAATAAGCCTCTCGTTAGTGTCACTGAAGAAGGAAAATCTTGGATCTGTGCAATATTTTGAAGAGTCTTCCAAGATAATCACAGGCGGTTCCAGGGAGTGGCAACTGAGCACGGGGAAATGAACCTTCTCGCCAGCCTTGAGTCACCAGGAGAACTAGGAAGTTCTCAGATGACACTAGAAAGGCAAGAAGACGCTTCTATCTGCAGAAGCCAGACTAAGAAGGTGGCAAGCGCATCTGGCCTTCTAGGCATCAGAACTCCCAGCGGAGGACTGCTCCCACCCTGAGGAAACCTTCGAATGCTCTTGGAGCCACAATCCTGGCTTCATTCCTCAGTTTCCAGTGGTTGGGGCATGTCTGTGTTTTGGGGCTGAAAGAGGCCAAGTGCATGATACCAAAAATGTAATTGGTGTTTCTACCTGAAAAGGGGTCAAGGGATGGTTGGAAGGCAGGACACAGGTGAGGATCCATCTCCCAAGAACTTAAAGATCATAAGGTGTGTTTTATTTAACAGATATACTGAGCGTTGCCTGTCAGTGAGCAAGCAAAGCCCTGAGAAGACAGAGCTGAGGAGCTCCCCATCCAGCAGAGGGAGACAAACATCAGAAACAAGGATGTCCCATGCCAGTGTCCTCACTCCATCCCCCAGGGGGCTACTCTAGTCCCTGAAGAAGGCACATGCATGTGTGGGTGATGGACGTACTTCAGGAAAGACAGGCAGCAGCAAAGAAGGAAGAGAAAGAACACCTGGCTGTCAGGAACTTGGAGACTAGCCCATCTGTCCATGTGATGGGCCAGTTACTTAACTTCTGTGACTCAGTTTCTCATCTATAAAATGGAAACAAGAACACCCACAGAAAGTAGAAGTTGAAATTTCCCAACACAACACCTGTGTACAGCAGACCCGTGGCCAAGAAGGATCCTCTCCCTCGGGAACTTACATCAGGCTCAGTATGTGTATCTTCTGTTATGGGTTGAATTGTGCCCCCCAAAAAAGACATGTTGAAGTTCCAACCGCCAATACCTTAGAAGGTGACTTTAATTCGACATAGGGTCTTTGCAAATGTCAACAAGCTAAAATGAGGTCATGCTGGAGGAGAATCTTTAATCCAACAGAATCAGTGTCCTTAAAAAATGAGGGAAAGACATATATGTACAGGGAGAAGACAGCCATGTGGTGATGGAGACAGAGACTGGAGCGGTGCATCTACTAGCCAAGGAACTCCAAGGATTGACAGAAAACCATCTAAAGCTAGAAGACACATGCAATAGAGTATCCTGCAGAGCCCTTGGAAAGAACCAACCCAGCTGACACCTTGGTTTTAAGCATCCCAACTTCCAAAACTGTGAGAATAAATTTCTGTTTTAAGTTTCCCAGTTTGTGGTAGATCATAACAGCGGCCTGAGAAACAAATACATCTTTCTTCTCCACCCTACCCCTTTAAAGGAAAACTTCTTACTGGCCTCAGAAAAACAGAATACTTTTACAAATACAGTTAATAATAATATCCATCCCAGGAAAGGCTATCTTCAGAATAAGCCTTTGTAAGAGAAAGAGAAATGTATGGAAATATGGGTGTCTTCCTGGAAGCAGCCACCATTTTGGATTTTCAAGCTTTCCAAAGGGATGGCAATACTGCTCTAGAATGACCTTCAAATACAGTCCAGAAGGTCAGGACCACGCCCACCTGAAGACGCTGGTTCCCACATTCCCCTCTCACAGGTCCCTCAAACACAGCCCTATCAGTAATACCAGTGGCAACCTCTTGAGGGTAGGGCAGTAGGGAGAAGGGAAGCCATTTTTTTAAATACAGTCTGCTCTCAGCAAACCATTTGTCAATCAGAATGGAAAGAAAGGGAAAAGAGGTAATTCCAAGCAGAAAATCACTTTTCTAGATGTCTCCAAACCTAGAAGGAAAATAAGTGATTCTTGGGCCTGAATCACCCAACCAAAGTCACCCAAACCTAGTATCTTCCATTAATCTTTCATCTCAATCTGGTATTCCATCAAGACAAAACCGGTATTTGCATTGAAATCTACCAAATTCATGAGGTAAATTTTACCAGTAAGAAAGAAGCCACTTGCTTGGACATGCAGGTCCAACAGGCACCAGCTCCCTGAGAACTCAACTGGAATAAGACTGAGTGGCCACTGGCCTGGTTATCTTAATTTTATTCTCCCTGCTCCATATTCCACAAGATTTTCTAGTTCCACCCAGCTCTTTTGAGAGCTCAGGGGAAAGTTCCAATGTCAAAGAATTCAACTGTGGAGTTAATGACTCAATAGCTCCAATTCTAATAAGGTTACCAAACCAGTCTGCCAGGTGTCATATCTTAGAAAACAGTAAACCAGAGAAGACACTTTAGCACTCACAATCTCTGCCAGGAAGTAGGCAATTTTAAGAAGGCATTGATTTCTGTGTTGACTACTCCTACCACTACCACCACCTCCAAATCTGGGACACCAAGCACGAGGAAGACAACTCAGGGTAGGATTTCTGCTAGAGAAAAGAGACCGTGATGCCCAGATAATGGATCAGGTCAGATGAGTTTCTGCTTCACTCAGGAAGCTGCCTTGACATGTTTTGGTCCAGATCATCTGTCTTTGTTTCCTGGTTCAGCCTGCGATGCACCCTTCAATACATCTCATAGTTTCCCTCTCTACTCAGATCCTAATTACTCCAGAATTGCTAATCCAGGTGGCGGAACTCTCCAGTCTTGGCCGCCTGCCATTTCTCTGCTGAGGAGCATCTCCATCTAAGGGAGAGCAAAGGAAGTTGAAAGAATGGCAATCAGTCAAGTCAAGGAACCCTCGTATTCAAGTCTCTTACTTAAGATGATGAACTTGCCTTGAATTGGAGCCAATTCAAAATTGAAAAAAAAAAAAAAAGGGTCGAGAGGGGGGTGGAGAAGACCTCAGAGAAGAGAACTCAGCAATGTTAGAATCAGAATATCCTGCCACTGGAGATCATCTGGGTTCTCTGCTTGTTTTCAGAAAAGAAAACAGCACACCCAGATGGCCCAAAATCACAAAACCGGTTACGATCTGGGTTTTCATCTCTAGGTGGGCACTCCTTTCACTGTCCTCTCTGCCCACAAGAGGCACACAGGTATGGCAAGTTGCAAGCCCACTCACAACTTGGGACCGAAGTCACTGAGGGTAGGTCTTCAGAGACAAAATGAACATTGAAAGAAGCCTTAATAGCTATGGCCCACCTAAGTACAACAGTCAGGTCTTGATCACGTGCATTCAGGAAGAAAGGCAGTTAACCAATTACGTTGAAGAAACTTGAATGCTCAGCTTTCAAAGATGGGAGAAACCAAATTTCCACCTTCCTCCAAGAGATGATCCTCTTCCCCCAGTGTTCACACCAGAAGGGAAGGTGTCCTTGCCGGGTCAGGCCACCCACATTTGCTCTGTAGAGCGTGGTTTTAGTGAACACACCCCCTGAATGAACAGACTCATGCATCACCTGAAAAGGATCTGCTGAACCTGAAGCACATGCATGTCCTTCAGGGTCCCAGGGGACACTTTCCATATGACTTGACTCTTAGGTACACTCCTCTTCTCTTCTCTCTGCTGCACTTCAAGTTTATTCATTTTTGGTTTTTTGCTGTTGTGCTAGCTTTTTGTTGGTGTTACTTTTTGTTTCGTTTTGTTTGGGGATCAAACCCAGGGCATTGCTAGGCAAGTGCTCTTCCACCATCTTATACCCCTGCCCTCCATACCTACAAGTTTCTTTCTCTTTTTTTAATTTTTGTGGTACCGGGGACCAAAACCAGGGGTACTCTACCACTGAGCTACATGTCCAGCCACTTCAATTTTTCATTTTGAGTCAGCATTTTGCTACGTTGCCCAAACTAGCCTTGAACTTGAGATCCTTCTGCCTCAGCCTCCCAAGTAGCTGGGATTACAAGGCATGCCCCAAAGTGCCCAACTTCTCCCAACCACAAGTTTTTAAAAGACTGTCCTTCCATCTCTTCAGCCTCACCGTGGAGGATGTTACCAGTCCAGAGGAGCAAAAAACACAGCACAGGCACCATAATACTTTGGGGTCACATACAGGCAGAGCTCGGCCCGGGCCCACTCCATGAAAGACCTTACCTGGACCCAGGTATGGCCCCTTCCAACTGCAAAATTCTAAGACTGATTCAACAGGCTGAATATTCCAGGTATCCAAGGACAAGGTTGGTACCAGCTCAGCCACTTTCCCAGAGCAGGTCCCTAATGTTTATCAGGTATCACTTGCTGGGAGATAAAATTAATTCTGTCCTCTAGATTCCTGTCCAGTCCTATGGTAGAAGCCTGGATGTTCCAAAGGAAGGGTGATCCCTCCAAGTTAGTTCTGAGCGAGCTGATGGTTAGCATGTGTGCTCCCTGACTTGATGGGGAAGGGAATTTACAGGTTCCTGCTTGTCTACAAATACATTATGAGTAACCAGGACATTGGTGCACAAGAGCCTGTGATAAGCAGCCTTTGCAGACAAAGGAGAGCCTGATTTAGTCTTCCCAGAGGTCACAGGGCATGGCCAGAACCATGAGCAGTGAGGAACCCGGTCCTTCGGGCACTTTCTCTTACATTTTTCAAGGATGGATTACCACTCTGTCAAAAAGATGGTAGCCCAGAGAGGTGCAGGCTCTCTAGCTGGACTCCAGGAGTCACCCTGAAAGCCACCCACCGTGATTCCTCCAACTTCAAAAATACAGTTAAAGAAACAACAGCAGTCTGAGTGGCTGGGATTGAAGGCCCTCCTCTACTAGTTCAGAGCAGACTGCAACATGAAAACTTCCAGATCTAGGAAATCTCCTATGTCCTGGTCAGCTCAAACCTGTGGAACGTTAGGGCAAGTTCTGTGTGGGAATGTGCAGGGGCTTATGAGGTCCACGGGACACCGGGCAATGCATGGACTCAACTGGATTGCTCTAAGTTCAGGCCCCATTTCTTTGAATGCTTAGGTGGGACTCATACGCCCTCAGGTTTTGCAGAATCTGATACTTGCTAATAACTTCTCTTCAGTCTCTAAAAAGAACCTGAAGGAAGCTGACCCTTCTCCCCAGCAGCTAAGGACTTGACTGCTGTCTTCTGGGCACATTCAGTGCCCCTCCACAGCAAGACAGGAAGGAGCCCTCTTGAACAAATCAGCAAGTATCTTCCACAAATTTTCTGCTAAGTCTTCAATGGCGCTGCACTAGAGACCTCAGAGGTACTAAAAACAAAAAGATATGATCCTATTCATTTAGGGACTTGGAATGCAGAAGGAATGAAGACTGCATGGGCCCAAAGTCTCATAACATGGTGCCTAGCTAACTTGAACAAACCAGGTTCAAGTTCAATCACAACTCCACTGCTGACTAGCTGGGTAACCACAAGGTCAAGCAAGACACCTAATCACTGGATTTCCTTGCCAAGGGCTGGATGGGGGTGCAGCTTAGGGGTACAGTGCTTGCTTAGCATGCTTGGATTTGATGCCCAGCTCAGCAAAACTAAAACAGAACAAAACAAAAATCAATTTTCTTGTCTGTAAAATAAACAACAATCCTTATGTGTTAACATACATAGATTCAATGATTTAACCCCTGCAAATAAAAAAAAAGAAAGTTAACTAGAGATAGGAGATACTATTTTCAGCATGAGCAATTAGAATCTAAGACAAACTATAAATGTTCAAAGACAGAAGTGAAGGGCTAAATATATTTTAAAACTAGAAAGCCTCACAACTGGATAACTTAGGGAGTAAAGAGAGATCAAGGAAAAAAAAATGTACTGTAAAGGCAAACTAGCCAGTGCCATTTACAAAAACTAGGAGTGCTTCACTAAGTGGAAGACTGCTTCCAAGGCACATGTGGAAGGAGACTTTGTAGAGACATAAGGAGGAAAAAATCAGTAAATCAGCATTACCTTGTTAGATGTTCAAAAGCTCTTAAGTTTTTGACCTGGAAAGATCCCCAGAGGTGACCAGTCCAGCTCCTTTGAAAAGCAGATGCCCACAATAGAAAATGATGGATTGTTCAAGCCCCACAGCTTGTAGCACTAGAGGGACTTCTGATTACACCCGGGCACTGACATTGGCCCTGGTGGTTTTCTGCCCTGCCCAGTCACTGCCCCTCTCAGCAGGTATGAGCTAACTGCTCTGGCTGCCTCCCCATTCCCATCCCCTTTCCTTCCCTCTGTCACACTCTCTCTAAGCTCACTCTCTCTCACATCCACATCCATACACATATCTCACACTTGTCTGTTTCTTTTCTCATTCTTATACATTTTTTTTAAATTATGATAAAATACACCTAGCATGAAACTGTCCATCTTCATCTAAATGTACATTTCATGCAGTTAAATGCATTCTTACTGTTGTGCAAACATCAACCACCATCCATCTTCAGAACTCTTTTCATCCTGCAAAACTAAAAACCTGTACCCACTCAACACCCAGTTTGACCATGCAAGGTGCCCCTCCTAAGTGGAATCATATGGTATTTCTTTGTGTCTGGTTTATTTCACTTAGCGTCATGTCTTCAAAGTTCATCCAGGTTGTAGCAAGTGTCAGAATTTCCTGTTTTAAGGCTGAATAATATTTCATCGCACTACATACCACACTGTTGATGTGTTCATCCATCCATAGACAATCTGGCTGCTTCCGCATTTTGGCTAGTGAATAGTGCTACTATGAACGTGGGTGTGCAAATGATCTATTCAAGCCCCCACTTCTACTTCTTTTGGATACATACCCAGAAGCAGAATTCTGGATCATATGGTAAATCTTTTCTTAAATTTTTAAGGTGCATGTATCTTTCTTAAAATCATATCACACTTGTCCACAACTACAATTAACAAAACAGTAAGCTTTCTTTTTTATTCAACTAACATTTATTAAACACCAATTACATACTAAGCCTTGTATTAGGCACCAGGGACGCAGTTCATCATGAGCTAACATCAAGGTTCCTGTCTTCTCAGGGTTTACAGTCTATTGCAACAGACAGGAATCAGACAAATGTCGGAACCAGACGACAATAGTAAAACTGGCATGCAGCAACAACTCTAACATCAACCATAGCATGGGAAGGCATTTTAGGGTGGTGACCTAGGAATGTATCCATGTTGTGGCTGAATGTGTGCCCCAAAAGGATGGGTTGAGGGGCTGACGGTATAACTTAGTGGTAGAGAGCTTGCTGGGGATGCAGAAGGCCCTGGGTTGGATCCCCAGCACTGAAGGAAAATGAATAAATAAATTTTATATATATACACACACAGATACACACACACATACACACACACACACACACACACACACTGAAGTTCTAACTCCTAGAACCTATGAATGTGGCCTTATTTGGAAAAAGGATCCTGGCAGATGTAATTAAATCGGGATGGGGTCATACTGAATAAGGACAGGCCCTATTACAAAGATTGGTGTCCGTGTCCTTATAAACAGAGAGCAATTTGCACAGAGAAAGAAGGACAGGTGACAGTGCAAGATGAGAAAATCACCAGAAGCCACTAAGAGGCAAGGAAGGGTTCTTCCCTGGGGCCTTCAGAGGGAGCGTGGTCCTGCCAACACCTGGGTCTCCGACTTCCAGTCTCCTGGACTCAGAGAATAAACATCTGCCTCTTTAAGCCACCCTATCGGTGGCACTTTGTTACCATAGCCCCAGGGACTGTACAGGGGGGAGGTGGGAAAACCCTACACTGCGATCCTATTCCAAATTTGCTTAGAGTGGGGAGGGGAGAAGTAGAGAAACCACCTCCACTACCTTGGACTGCCTAAGCAGCCAACTGTTCACCATGCCAACCTGTTGACCCGAGTCTCCACTTCAGAATCCGTAGGAGCAGGGCCCTTAGGCCACATCTGCAATCCCAGTGTTGAAGGGATCTAGGTCTCGACACCCCCAGGGAGTCTTTGCCAAGCTAACCTACCAGGAGCAGTTCACCATTGTCCCTACAGGTGGGCAATGAGGACACTTTTGGCATTGGGGTGGGACGAGTTGCAGGACATTCAGCAAATTGGGCCAGTGCTAGTAACCAGCCTGCCTCTATGCCCACCCCCCATTTCTAGTGAAGCAGGCCAAAGATGAGCGCCCCCAAGAGGGGATGTGTCTTGAATCCAAGTCACAGAACAAGCACACTGATTTCCCCGTGACGGGTATTTGAATACACTGGGAGCCTGTTTGTGCCTCTGTGATGGAGATTATGGGAGCTGAAGAACATGGTCAGGACCCGTCATTAAGCCCCACTTGGGGGTGCAGGGGTCACCCCAGGCAGAAACTTCCACCTGTGGAGCCACCAATCCCAGCGGAGAGTGCCTCCCTGCGTGGGCACTGAAAACCCAGATACCTGTCACACAGAGGACACAGCAGACAGCCCTGGGCACAGAGGAGCAAGCCCAGCTTCTCCCAGGGCTGCAAAGCCCCTGGGCCTACCTGAGGGCCGCGTGAGAGCCAAGTCACCTGCCTGGCACAGGCGCCACCTCCCACCCGCTCCACAGGCACCCAAGTGTTCCAGCGCCCATCACTGCACCTCCCCCGCCGCTGTCAACACAAACACCCACACCCAGGCAGGAAGTAAAAATAACCAGGCGCTTCATAGCGTGCCTTCTGCCTCCCGCCTCATCCCAGTCCCCGGGCTCCTCTCCCATCCCAGGAGGCACCTGGGAGGTCCAGAGAATGGGGACCGAGAAAGGCAAGGGGCACGGAGTGAGTGTCAGGTCCATCTCTGTGCTTGATCTACACTGTCAGCCAGAGATGATCCAGGTCAGGGATCAAGTCAGAGGCCAGCCCTGCGCACTCCTCTGTCTCGGGCAGCCCCACGACCTGCAGTGGCAGCTCTTCCTACCAGTTCCCAGGTGCCTGGGGAGCCGGAACGCCTCAGCGGTGAGTCAGGGATCATCACCTGGACACCCCACCCCATGCCTTCCCCAGCCCTGGACCTGGGTGCATCTAGTCCAAGCAGGTCTATTAGTGCCCACCAGGAAAGAGGTAAAGAGCAGCCCTCCACGTAACCCCAGACCAGAACGACACTACTGAGGCACAGCCATCAAACGCTCTTCAAACCTGAAAGGTGACATCAGCCTGGTGCTATGGGTTGAGTGTGTCCCCCAAAGAGATGTGTTGAAATCCTAGCCCCTGATATCTGTGAATGTGACCATCAGTTGACCAGGGCCACCAAACAAAGTACCACAGACCAGGTGGCTTGAACAGCAGACACATGTTGTGTCACAGTTCCAGAGGTCAGGGTCTCCGCAGGGCAGTCTCCTCCCTGGCCTCTCGTTGGCAGCCTCCACCAGCACCTTCTCACAGGGCCTCGCCTGTGCAGGCTCACTGCCAGGGCCTCCATGCCCAGATTTCCTCTTCTGGTAGGGAGTCCACTCAGACGGGACTAGGGCCACCTCAGTGGTCATTTTAACCTATATTCCTCCTTCCAGGTTGTAACCCCACACACAGTCACATTCTGCAGTGCTGAGGGTTGAGGCTCCAACACAGCGTGGAGGGGCCCATAATGATGACCCTGTCTGGAAATTATGCATCTTTTACAATCAAGTTTTACAGATGTAATTAACCAAGCTGATACACTGGCGTAAAATGGATCCTTCACCCTACATGACTGGTGTCCTCATAGGAGGAGACATAGTGACACCCAAGAGATGGCCATGTGCCAACAGAAGAGTCTGAAATGATACAGGGGCAAGTCACAGGATGCCACCAGCTCCCAAAACCAGAGAGTCGGGAGAGGCCAAAGATTCCATGCAGAATCCCAGGAGGAACCAAACCTGCCGACACTTCGATTTTGGACTTCTGCCCTCCAGAATAACAAAAGGGAAAACATCTGTTGTCTTAAGTCACCCCAGTTCATGGCACCTTGTTGAAGTTAAAAGTAAGGCTTGGGAGGCGCACGTTAGACAGTGTCATGGGCATGAAAGTTTCAGACCCCAGAAGCCACTTGGCAATGTACAGAAAACCTCAATCGAAATTATTACCCACTAATAAAATTCAAAAATTGACTCGAGACACAGCCTAGCAGAGGGATTATCAGCACTGACCCTGAGGCAGGCTGCCTGGGTTCAGACCCTTGCTGGGCAGTTTACCAGCACCCCACCTGGATCAACTCATGCCCTCCAAGCCTGTTTTCCTCCTCCATTAAAAGGATGTGATAGTGACATTAAAAGGATGTGATAGTGACATTAAAAGGATGTGATAGTGAAAACAGCTGTTCATCCATTATGAAGCCACATGCGGTGATATTTATTTATTTTATTTATTTATTTATTTATTTTTGGTACTGGGGATTGAACCCAGGGGTTCTCCACCACTGAGCCACATCCCCAGTCCTATTTTGTATTTTATTTAGAGACAGGGTCTCACTGAGTTGCTTAGGGCCTCGCTAAGTTGCTGAGGCTGGCTTTGAACTCGTGATCCTCCTGCCTCAGCCTCCCAAGTGCTAGGATTACAGGCGTGCGCCACCGTGCCCAGCAGACGGTGATATTTATAAAGCACCACATGCCTGGCCCCATGTTCAAGCTACAGAAGGGTCTGGTCAATTCTAACCAAGAGTCATGGCCCCAAGACATGCTCCTCTCTGTTGCATGTGACATCCCCACAAATCCTGTCAGCCCTCCCTGATCTGAGACTGATCACATGCATCTACAAAATTCCCCACAGTTCCAGGAAGAAAAAAGCAAAAAGTGGAAATTTAATAACACCAAGGAAATAGCCTTAAATTATTAAAACCCCAAGCTTATACCTGGTTGCTAGAGCAAAGGGAAAACATTTTCAAGAAAACCTAATCTGAAAATCCACTTGAAGAATGAATTGGAGCTGACAGGCAGAAAGAGACAGGGAGGCTCTCCAGCTGGGGGCACCAGAGTGGGAGTGGGTTCAGGTCACGTGGTCACCACAGTCCATGGCAACTTGGTAAATAGAACAAATAGAATTTATTCAACCACGATTTTTTTTTAATATTGTCACAAGAGCACTAAATAAACCAACAAACGGCTTGGGGCCCGCAGGCCGAAAATCACAGAAATGACCCGTGCAAAGCTCTTCCTGCCTTGTGTTTCCAAAATATTTTAAATTTAGAAACTAAATTTTCAGGACCTTCTCTTCTTTTCTTTTTTTTTAATATTTTTAGTTGTAAATGGACAAAACACCTTTATTTTATTTACTTTTATGTGGTACTGAGGCTCAAACCCAGGGCCTCACACGTGCCAGGCAAGTGCTCTACCACTAAGCCACAACCCCAGCTCACCCTTCTTTTCTTTTCTAAAATCGCTGACAGTCTTTTCTAAACCTAAGGAAAACCAGAATGTTCTACAATAAACCACATGTGACTAGATTTTAAAAAATGAAAAATCAGAGTTTCAAGAGGGCCGACTGCTCTATGCTAAAATCAATCAATTTAACATCTGCTCAGTTTTAGCATCGTTCTTAGCTTCATTTATTTTGTTTAATAGATATTTATACATGTGCCATATGAGTTCCATACATACACATATGCCAAACACCAGGCACTATTTGACACTTCACACGTATTAATTTATTTAATCCTCACAAGGACCCTGTGAGATAAACTGTATTACTCCCATTTAACAGGTGAGGAAACTGAGGCCCAGAAAGCCACTCAGCCAAAGTTAAGAGCCAGAATTCAAGTTCAGGCAACTGAGTTTCATGCTCTTATCCATTAGACTGGGCTGCTTTAATTGGTCTCAATCAATTTGTCCACTATTTCAGGTACCCACATTCATTTTTGATTGAGTTATTATTGTTGGCTTTGGGGAAATTTTTTTTTTTTTAAATGGTACTGGGGATTGAACCCAAGAGCTCCTTATCACTGACCTACATCCCCACTCTTTCTTTTTTTTTTTTATTTTCAGTTAGGGCCTCACTAAGTTGCCGAGGCTAGCCTTGAACTTTCAATCCTCCTGCCTCAGCCTCCAGAATTGCTGGGATTACCCCAGTGCACCACCACACCCGGCTCCCACATTCATTATTAAAGAGAGCTTTGTTTGGGGGTTTCAATGCTACCATGTTGCAAAATGCAAACTTTCAATCGTCACCACAGAGCATCCAGGGTGACCCACAAGTTCTCACCTCTTAGCAGTCCTCATTCCTTCCATGTTTTAGCAGCATCAAAATTGGCCCTTTACAAACCAAAACCCACCTCTATTGGAAGAATGAACTGCTGAACCTGTTGTAAAGGAATCTCTTGTACAGCAATTATACCTATTGGCTGTTTTCTTTACAATCTAACAAGTCCTACTTGTGAAAACATGGTGTTAGCATGTCACCTAGTCCCAGAGAACTGCCACAGAGGGACATTTTGGGGTAGGGGTGGGGAGAATCACTCCAAAAGCTGCTCTGATCCCACCCGCCTCCTCTCAACCGACCCTCAACTCAGTTCTTCCCATTTCATGATCTAAGAGGTGAAATTGAGACCAGACCCAGGAATGACTGTATCAAGATATTTGCCCCAAAAGGTAATGCAAATCCAGGTCTAAAGAAAGGGAAAGACACTGTCAACTGAAAAGGCAATTATCCAACCAAACTGGTTTAACAAGCCAATTTGCAAATTCTAGGATTCTGGTGGTAGGGTTCTAAAGGTAAGCCACCAGCTCCTCAGGCCAGGGATGCAGCTGTAAAAAATATTAAGTTACAAGGTAGAGAGAAAGTCACAAATTTCAGTTGGAGTTTTGAATACAAACTGTCCTCGGTTCCTCCAGGACTCAGACCCGCAGAGCCCAGCCTGTGGGTCACTGCCGTGCAGCTAAGTGCCTTCTCTCTGCAAGAAACAGGCCTCCAGGAGCCTGCAGCTGGGCGGAACCGGGACAAAGCCTGTCAGGAGTGGGGAGACGGAGAACAAGATAAAGCACTTTATTTCTTGTTTCCAACTCTCATTATTTCTACCACACGTGTACACAGCAGCTTCCAGACCCACTTTGAGGTTCCGACACAATAGCAGGCAGGAGGGCTGGTTTGGAAACCGCCAAAGGACACCTGCAGCTTTCACAGCTATGACAACACTCCGATGGAAGCCCAAGATCGCTATGCCCTTGACCAAAAACCCTTCCTCAACCTGGTTCCCCACCCTAGCCCTTTCTTCACTATCTAGCCACGGCCAACTCTCCGACATCATCGCCCACCATTCCCACATACACCCTGCTTTCCCAGAATGTGCTTGATCTTATTTATCTAGAAAAATGCCAGGCCTCCTCTAAGCCTGGGGAACGACCTTCCTGACCTCCAGTGGACTCACCTACTCTACTGCACATGATGCATGGCCCAGGGGTTCTCTGCGTGGTTCTGGAACCAGCAGCATCAATATCCAAGTTCTTGGGCTCCACGGCAGGCAGACCCACTGAGTGAGATTACTGGGAGTGGACCAGCAACCGGTGCTTCACCACACCATCCAGGGGGGTCCTGCTACTGCCACAGCCACCCTCAGAATGGCAGCCCCGCCTCCTTAGTTCAGGAGCTCTGTGGCTTCAAGCCCCTCAGAGCCTGGCACAAGCTCGCCACTCTATAAACACGTTTGTGGAATTAACCGAATGAATCCCTCCTGAACTGGAAGGGGCAGTGTGGAATCAGCAACTTTACAGCCTCCAAACTGCCACCACCAAGTCCAGGCACGCAAAGGAGGCAGCATCCAGGAGTTCTGCAGGACGAAGGTGAAGCTGTCAGAATCTCCACGGAGGAAGCAGTCTTAAAAATACATATGTGAGGCTCCAGTTCACGGCCACTATGGGATGGAAGATTGCCAAACACCGGGGACATACTGGTAATGACACTGAGGGGTGCTTTGGAAGGGGTCCTCCCAGGTTCCATGGGCACAGCGGAGTTGAACCACTCCCATAAACTCCCAAAGGGAGAAAATGGTCTAGGAGTAATTAACCCACAACATCTGGCAGGATGTCCTCTTTCCCCATCAGTCACTCATCCCAAATCCCAACTCTAGAACTCTACGCACTGCTGGTGCCTACCCAAGCAGATCCATCCCAGAAAAGAAGATGATGAAGACATAGAAGGAGGAAGAAGAGGAGAAGAAAGGAAGAGACAAAAGGACCTCAGAATAAACCTGAATGAGACAGAGCGACATAATGCGAAATGCTTAGAAACTGAGTAAGTAAGGGCTTCTCCCTTGACCAGGCCTGTAATTCTCTTGCCAGACCACCATCAATCTGCTGCACCATGGGGGCTCAAGGGATCTGTGGAAAGAACTTTAAAACTGTCCTGCCACAGAAAAAAAGCAACAGGAAGCCGGGCACAGTGGTGCACACCTAATCCCAGCACTTGGGAGGCTGAGGCAGGAGGATCGCAAGTTCAAAGCCAGCCTCAGCAACTTAGCGAGGCCCTAAGCAACTCAGTGAGACCCTGTCTCTAAATAAAATACAAAAATAGGGCTGGGGATGTGGCTCAGTGGTGGAGTGCCCCTGGGTTCAATCCCCAGTACCCCCCCACCAAAAAAAAGCATCAGGAGCCAAGGCTGTTAGAGCCAGCCCTCCGCATCCATGAGCTCTGAAGCCTCAGAATCCACCAACCACGGATAGAAAATATTCAGGAAAAAAAACGCACCTGTAACGAACTGGTTCAGACTTTTTCTCCTTGTCATTGCTTCCCCAAGTGGTATGGTACAGCAGCCGCTCACAGAGCATTCACACCACATTAGGTGCTGTATGTGACCGAGAGGTGAATTCAGGCACGTGGGAGGATGTGCAGGGGTTCTATGCAAACACTCCGCCACTAGAAGATTTTGTCTGCAGATTGTGTCTCTTCAGGGTACTGATGCCAATCTCCTACGGGTACAGAGAGACAACTGTACCATTTCTACTCACTGTGGAGACTAAAACATGTCACCCCAAAATGTCCGCAGCCTTCGTGGGGAAAGGAGATGGGGGTTTCACACAAACATAAGAAGCTTAATGTGGTGGCACAATCTGTAATCCAATCTAATGTGGTGGCACAATCTAAACCCGGGAGGCTGGGGTGGAAGGATGGCAAATCAAAGCCAGTCTGGGCAACTCAGCAAGACCTGGCTCAAAAAAAGAGAGAGGAGAGAGAGGAGACACACACAGAAACCATGGAGCCAAGCAGCCACAAGCAGAATATGTCCCCAAAATATGCCACTCAGGCACAAGGATTATTCTGAGTTACAGATATTTAGACCGCAGGTGCAAGAAGGGTGCTCTGACCCTCTCTGTCTTCCCAATAGCAGGAAATGAAACTTGCAGCTGAGGGTGCCCCTCTGTACCAGGAGAAAGGGCACAGCCGCGTCAGAAACCGGGATTCGAGGCAAACAGAAATGTGCACAAACCTCCTTAAACTCATCCCTGTCTTCCTCGTCCCGGCCCCACAACCAACTGCCCGAGTCCAAACCCTTTGCTTTGCTATGCTTTTCCTGTTCACTACTCTTTGTTCAAGCCAGTATCAAGCCGCGTGCCACATAACCACACTTCAATGAATGACAGCAGGCTGCACAGGCGACAGTGGTCCCAAAAGATTATAATGGAGCTGAAAACTTGATGTGGCCTGGTATTTTTACTGGACCTTTTCTAAGGCTGGATACATTTAGATGCACAAATGCTACTGAGTTTCAACTGCCTGCAGCACTGGGTACAGTGACCCGCTGCACGGTCTGGACCCTGGGAGCAACCAGCTGCAGCCTGCAGCCGAGATGTGACTGCACATCCACAAGCTCCCCTCACCTCACCGCATTTCTCACAATGGACCCCCGTGGACTGTAGTTCAGTGATAGAGAGAGCACCCAGCATTCAAGAGGCCTTGGGTGGGTTCAATCCCCACCACAAAAAAAAAAATGCATTCCCTTCATTAAGTGATGCACAACTGTGTAAGCTTCCAGTCCCCTTTGTTTCTTTGAGTTCTTTCTTCTTATGAAGGCTCTCATGACATGGAAAAATGAGTAAATAAAATTGGCCTGCATTTTTCCTGTTAATCTGTCTTTTGGTAGTCTAATTTATAGGGTCCCAGCAGAACACCTAAGATGGGTCGAGGAAAAAGATGTTTTCCTCTCTCACCCCAGGCAGCTGGGAGAGGCAAAGGATGGATTCCCCTCCTGCTCCCACCCAGAGCTTTGGGTGAGTGTATGGCCCTGGCCAAAACCTTGACTTGGGGCCAATGGTACTGATTGTGGACATCTGGCCTCAGAACTGGGAAGAATAAATTGATGTTATTTTAAGCGACCAAACTTGTGGCTTAGGAAACTAATATCCTCATTAATCACTTCCTTTGTTTTTCTCAATAACAATGCACACGAGCCAGTATTATCCTCATTGTGTGGACCAGGAAACTTGAACGCCTGGGAGGAGCAGCACGCTCACTCATAGGCATGGGGCAGAGCCAGGTACTGACCACATCAATCTGATCTCCCCAATATGACTTGCTGGCTCCAGTGAACTGACATATGGGTTGGTTGGCCTTTAGGGACAATCTGGGGAGCAGTCACCCTGGTAACATTGTTTTTATGAAAAGTGTACTCAAAGGAAGTTTAGAACCGCACTACTCATGGGGGAGAAGGGTGGGATCTCCCACCAAGACTGTTTTTCCACTTAGAAATCAAAGCAATGAAATTCTTTTAAGGGGTTGAGTTTGCACAGTCATCTGCAGATGGTCTGTGCCCTACCCTCTGGGATTTGGTATCTACAGAAATTTGTACTGGCTAAATAAGGCTCCTTTCATTCCATAACAAACCCAGAGCCTGCTTCTTAAAATCCAGGAGTGTATTCATGATGTGCATGGTCCTCTGGTGTTCCCAGTAAAGGGCTACTATTTCCCACTCATCTGGGTTGCTAAGGAGAACTCTGAGTAGTGGGAGTGATCACTAATGTGTCACCAATCCAGTGAGTTTGAAATACACCTCTACACTGTGCTCCGCACCACTCCTGTTGATGATAATTGGTGGAAAACACAGAATACTAGACACTCAGCATTCGTGTGTAGACCGTGACTACCTCTTGGAAACAAAAGAGATGCAGAGGCAACGCTGGAGGGATATACTAGATGTCAAATGTGAACAGCAAGCACAGGAAGAGGTGGCCAACATCACTAATCACTAGGGCAATGCAAATCAAAATCACCATGAGATGCCACTTCACACCCATTAGGACAGCCACTATCAAAACACAGAAAATAGCAAGGGGGCCGAGGAAGCGGGGACATCAGGATTCCTACACCAGGGCTGATGGGAACGTAAATGGTTGCAGCTGCGGTGGAAAACAGCATGGTGGTTCAGGAAGAAATCAGACACAGAATTCCCACGAGGGCAGCAGTCCCACCTCTGGATACACCTCCAAAACAGACATGGCCACACCTGTGGCCACAGCAACATCGTTCACAGTAAGCCAAAAGACAGAAGTCACCCACATGTCCATTTAGGGAGGAATAGTAAGCAAAGTGTGGCGTCTACACACAGTGGAGTGTTATTCAGCCTTAGAAAGAAAGGCGATCCTGACGCTTGACCTCACAAACATTACACTGGGAGAAACCAGCCGGTCACAGAAGGCCAAACACTGTCCGACTCCATGGATCCGCCATACCTGGAGTAGTCAAACTCAGCAGAGGTGAAGCACAACGGTGCTGCTGGGGGGAGAAATGGGGAGTTAGGGTGGGGGTGTAGAGCTTTTGCTTCAGAAGAAGAAAAAATTCTGGCGATGACCAATAGCGATAGTTGCATGGTTTGTGTTCTGGATACCACTAAATGGACACTTAAAAATGGTTTAATGGCACATTTTATATTTTACTACAATAAAAAATCAGACACACAGTCGGGCACGGTGGCACACGCCTGTAATCCCAGCACTTGGGAGGCTGAGGCAGGAGGATCGCGAGTTCAAAGCCAGTCTTAGCAACTTAGCAAGGCCTTAAGCAACTCAGTGAGACCCTGTCTCTAAATAAAATACAAAATAGGGCTGGGGACGTGGCTCAGTGGTGGAGTGCCCCTGAGTTCAGTCCCCAGTACCAAAAAAAAAAAAAAACCAGACACACAAACAACAGCTACTTAAGAATAAAGGGTGGATGGCTGAGGTGTCCATTTCCCTTTCTCCTGAATCCTAAACTTTTCATTCCTGAAATTTCTCTTTTGAAAAGGTGGGCTGCTGGGGGAGCATCTGTGGTATTAAGTACCACAAGGAAAACGCATGACTGTCCTTGGGCAAGTCAACTAACTCCTTTAGGATGCCCCACTTCAGGGAGCAGCGGGATTCCCACAGTAATGACCTTTCCCATGTCTGTATATGAATTATCACGAAGTGAAAATCCAATTCCACCTCTGCGTTTATGAGAGTCATTCCTTTCAGGCAACTGAAGCAACAAAGCCAGCCAAAAGCACTTCCCAGCCATTCGACTGGAGTTTGATGCTGCATCTAAACATAAAGAAGCATGATGTAACATCAGCTGGGGGCTGGGAGCCCTGGAATCCAAGGCCCAATTCAAGACCTTCTTCACCCTCCAACTCCCAGCGATGAACCAATTAAAAACTCTCCAGGCTTCTGCCACCTTGTCTGTAAGGTGATGAAACACCTGCTACATAAGGTAACAATAAATCCTGAAAAGGGCCCACGCCTTACAAGTGTCAAGGCGTATGGAAGAACACAGCCCGCCGCGGAGCAGGTGCATGCTAGTGGTCATCCCGTGCTTCCTTTCCTGCCACTTGTACACAACCTCATATGCAAGTGCTTTTTGTCTGCATGGTCCTCAGCTCCTTAGCAAGGGATGGACTGCTAGATCTACTTTTTTTTTTTTTTATTTGCAGTGCTGGGGATTAAATATGGGGCCTCCTGCGTGCTAGGCCAGCGCTCTACCCCTGAGCTGTGTCCCCAGCCCCAGACTTAACTCTGAATTACCTCAGCTCCATCACCTACGCTAAAATGAAAACCTCATCCTAAATTTCCTAATGAGGCTGACCTTCTATTTTACAGCCAGATAACCGGAAATGACAAAGGAATTGGCAAAATGTCAAGCTGGGAGTCTTTATTTAAATTTTAAAAAGACCCAGAGAGTCAGAAGGCTGAGGCAGAAGGATCACATGTTAGCAAGATGCTCAGCAACTGAGGGAAACCCTGTTTCAAAATTTAAAAAAGGACTGGGGACAAAGCTTAGTGTTAAAGCACCCTGGATTCAATCCCCAGTACATACCTACATATGCACATACACAAATAAATTAGAAAAAAGTTTCTAGAGTTTCTCTTAAAGATGGTGTTCCAGCCGGGCATGGTGGCACACGCCTGTAATCCAAGTGACTTGGGAGGCTGAGTCAGGAGGATCACGAGTTCAAAGCCAGCCTCAGCAACTTAGCGAGGCCCTAAGCAACTCAGTGAGACCCTGTCTCTAAATAAAATACAAAATAGGGCTGGGGATGTGGCTCAGTGGCCGAGTGTCCCTGAGTTCAATCCCTGGTTCCAAAAAATAAAAAATAAAATAAAATAAAATAAAATAAAATAAAAGATAATGTTCCAGAGGTCCAGAAAACCTAGGCTCAGCACTCACTAGCTGTGTGACCTTACTCAAATTCCTTAATCTCTCTGAGCCTTGGTTTGTTTTTTTAATATTTTTTAGATGTTGATAGACCTTTATGTTATTCATTTATTTGTGAATAAAATGATGATGTGAAAGACACATGCACAATCGGGTCTCTTCAAGAAGCAAACCACAGCCATAACTATAATGGTTAAGAAATTATTAATCACGTTCCCACCATGGAATTATTAGACGTCTGTGCTCTGGGTGTCAGACTTCCATCTGCAGTCAGTGAACTGGACCACAATTTCTCCAAAAGGATGCTTCCAGCACAAATGTCCACATTTGAAAGGCTCATTCTTTTCCACAGAAACAGTTCTTTGCAATAGTTTCATACGAATGGAATCATTCGCAATAACACATCAGGAGTTGAAAATAGTCACGACTGCAAAGTTTCTTAGGAAAACAAATTAAAATGCTGCTTTCCCATTCTGGTAACAGGACCCAGTACCTCAAGGTGACACGATTTTAAGCTACAACTACAAATTCTGTCATTCAAATTTAGGAGCAATATCTATAATTCACCTCTCAGCTGTAAAATGAATTTTAGCACATTCTCAATCATTCTCCCCGAACCGACGTCATTCATGGCTTTAAACCGCTTTGTTATGGCAACCCAACACCTTGTTTTTGGAGGGAGCTTTCTGGGGTTTTGTTTTTGGTTTTGCAGGGCAGGAGATCAAACCCAGAGTCTCACACATGCTAGGCAAGTGCTCTACACTGAGCTACACCCCCAGCCCCCATAAAACCATGTTTTTAAGCAACAGTAACTCCTTTGCAAAATGGGATTTCTCTTTGCAACTTTTCCCATGCAACAAAAGGTACCTGCAAAGAGAGGTAACTCAAACAAAATAGGTAAGTTATATTTATTTTCCTTTTACAAATGGCATCAAAGAAGAGAACAGCACCAAGACATAAAAAGGAATGCCCCAAATAAAACTTTACTAGGTGCAATTTTCACTAAGTATAGCTTAATGAACTGAATTGTTACATAGTTCAATGCTTTATAGAAAAATCCCAAATAGCACAATTGAAAGTGGCCTCAATGAACGTACACTTATAAAACAGCAAAAACCTTCTGACTGACAAGTCACATGAGCCATCCAATTAAGACTCATAAGAAAGAAATCTGAGATTTGAAAATGAACTATTATTATTTCAGAGCAATGGCATGGGATTCCTGGATGATCCTGGGCAGTCCAAAGCACTACAAGGCTCCAGCTGACTCTTGACCATTATACAGATAATGTGTAAATCTCTTTACCCCTGAATCTCAGTTTGCTCATCAAACTGAGATGAGCAATACAGACTGCTTGCCCCCCAAGCACCATAATTCCCAATGCTCAGGATCCAGCCTCACAGCTAGAGAACCCCAGAAGCAGGACTCCGAAGACCATTTCCCTGCTGGCTGGCAACCCACACTGCAGGTAAGGGCTTGGATACTGAGAGCTTTGAAACAGGAAGTAGAAAGTCTAATGGGAAATCAAGAGAAATCATCAGAGTTTATTGTCTGCCAAGGTTATAAAGCACAAGTGCTAAAGTGTACTGAGCCTATGCTATGCCCAAGTGTTTAATATCCATGTTATCATTAGTGTTCCTTCAGTGAGATAATTGGAGCAAAAAGCTAATGTGCGCCTCACATTCTCAGTCTTTGTCACACGGGAGTCGTTCACTCCTCCCAAGGTCCTGGGGAGATGGGTGTGGCGGGTTGGGCATGCCTAGTCCAAAAAATTTGGAATTCAAAACTTCTTGAGCTTGGATTTCAGAGCACTTCAGATCTCTGGTCTTCAGATCAGGGATGCTCAACTATAAAGTCTATGCAAATATTCCAAAACCTGACAAAAGTCAGAAACATTTTCAGTCCCTAGCATTTAAGATAAGAGGTACTCAACATATTTACATCCTCACTTTATGGATGGGCAACTGAGGCACAGAGTCAAATGACTTGCCTGGGGTTAGACAGTATTCATGGTGGACCAGAATTCAGACCTGGAATTCAATAACCCATGCCACATTCCACTTGCCATATGAAGAAATTAACTGAGAGGGTGAGATATCAAATCTTCACCCAAGAGAGCGCAACCTGTGCTCCTAGTCGGCCTCCTCTCTTTGCCTGGGCACAAGGAGCCATGCTCTGCTCTTAGGCGGGGTTGACAGAGGTGCCACAACAGAGGAGCACTGGGCCCCTGAGAACAGTGTAACCACACAGGCTCAGATCTGGGTCCTCCCAACAGGAGACTGAGAAGGGAAGGAGGAGAAGCACGTGACCAGGCAAGTAGAGAATAGGTGGCACAACCCAGAGAGGCCAAAAGGCTTCCTTGCCTGCATCTGTTGGCTGATGAGTGAATGCACCGTGGAAACTTCAAGAAACTTCTGGTTTCGGTGACTATTTTGTCTATGGCAAAGGGCTCCATGAGATGAGTTTGTTCGGCAAATTTAAGGCCTTCTAAACCTCTTATGTCAATCTGAATAGGAAAAGAGAGAACTGCCCAGCAAATCACTTAGTGAACAAGACCCCCAAGGAACCTCCTCTTTATTCCAAGACAATATGCTTCCCCAGCTCACAGGTCCCCATGCCCACAGAAGGGTGGCCTTCCAGTGAGTTTGGGTTTGCAGAGACCAATACAAACATGACCTTCATGACCTGTCTATGGGAATCTCGGAAGCTTATAGCCTCTGTTTCTTGACTTCTCTCAAACTTCCAAGAATGCCAAAAGAAGCCTGGGCTACCACTGAGGAGCAGACACCCGAGAGGCTGGGCTCCAATTCAACACCAGGTCACCCAGGCAACACACAGTGGCTGGAATCCAGAAACTCAGCACACCCACACAGACCCTTCGAAACACCCAAGTCCCCAGCCTCTGGACTCCCTCCCCTGGTCTTAACTGAACCTAGTCCCCACGAGCAGCAGGACTTACTCATGTTGACACACGGCATCTTCTAGAAAGCAGGTGTGGGTCAAGGAGGGTGGAGGAAAACCAGGTAATTAGAATGTTTAAAAGGCCCAGAGATACTAAAACCAATATCTATGAGCCCCTCAATTTTGTTATACTATGCATGCTGGGAAGTTCTAAAGATAAAGGGCCTTTATTTCTGGCATAAGCAATTTAAACTATGGACAATCTTATTTAAACAACAAGCATTTATTGGGTGCCTGTTAAGACCAAAACAAAGACGAGCAAGACAGTCAATGAGTTTGTGGAGCTCATGGACATTTTGGCCATGGCCCCTTATGCCCTGATGGATCACTAAACTCAGAAAGGACACTCCAGCTCTCACCATTTAGGTCTGGAGGGAAGGGATTGACCCAGCTATCCCACTCCTCAGTTTATACCCAAAGGTCTTAAAATCAGCAAAGTATAGGGATGCAGCCACGTCTATGTTCATAGCTGCTCAACTCACAATAGCTAGATTGTGCAACCAACCTAGATGCCCTTCAATTGAAGAATGGATAAAGAAACTGTGGTATATACACACAATGGAATATTACTCAACCATAAAAAAGAATAAAACTATGGCATTTGCTGGTAAATGGGTGGAGTTGGAGAATATCATGCTAAGTGAAATAAGCCAAGCCCAAAAAACCAAAGGCCGAATGTTTTCTCTGATCAGTGGATACTGATACATAAGGTTGGGAGGGAATTGGGGGGGATAGGAAAGAATGGAGGAAGTATGGAAGGTGTAGAGGAAAATGGGACAGGAGGGAATGGGGGAAGGAAAAATAGTAGACTGAGACAGACAGTATTAACCTATGTACAAGTATGATTATATCAATTGTGTGAATAAAAAAAAATTAGAAACAAGGGATATGGATCTTATAAATCATAGAATTTAGCACTTTTATTATTCGACCACCTGGAAAAAAGGGAATTAATTAAGAAGCCCTTTTACCTGGAAAAATATGAGTTAATAAGTATAAAGAAGTCTTTTTTAAGTTTTAGTTGTTTACCCAGTATAAATTAAATGTCATTAATTCATGTGAAATAAAGTTATGGGTCCATTTTTATTTAAAAAAAAAATCACCATCTATCAGCCATCTGCCCCCACCCCATGCCATCCTGCAATTATCACAAAATCTTAGGATATAGAGAGTAGCTTAGAGGTTACCAGGTCCAACACAATCCCAACCCCAGACTCTCCACTATGACTCCCATCTCCCAGTCTCCATCCTCCTGGGCCACCTGCAGTCAAGGGTCTCTCCAAGGTCATGTCCCCTGACCAAGCCTGGCATTGTAAATTTCTCCCAAGGAAACATCTCTGTGCTCAATACAAACAGAGCGGGACTCCCGGTCTGTGGACTCCCAACAGGCCGACATGCTGCTGCGGATCCAAGGTCCCAGTGTGGATAGAGCTAAGATGAGCATCTCCAGACTAGCAACTCCAGTGTCCCAGCATAGGAGGAGGCTGAAGAGACCGCAGTATTCAAACACCAGCATTCATTCCTACAGAGAAAAAGGCAACCAGGCAGAGCGAGGACTGAGGCAGAGGGGACGGCCAAAAGGGATATTTCCTACACAGAGGAGCCTCCTGTACCCATGCAGTAAACAGCTGACCTCCATTCAGAGTATGCAGCAAGATAAGAATTCTGTTATATTCGCTGTGTCCTCTTAGGAAACATGAAGAACATAAATCATGGAAATGGAATCCCTCTTTAATCTTTCAAATAGGTTTTTGAGTCCAATCATGATGGAAAGTGAACATTCAGTCCCCATACCTGCCCTCAAAAAGCCCTCAGTTCCGTGGGGTGGGGAGAGAGACCCGATGCAGATAAATCAATTAGAAGACCACAGCCGAGTCATTATGATCTGGTGAAGTTCAGAGGATGATATTTCAGAAGCAGGAGGAGTTGGATCCAGCATGGGCTCTTTGTTCCTTGACTGAATCCAGACTCAGGCAGAGGAGGAAGCAGTAAACACAAGATTCTCTTGTCTGTCTCGGAAGTGGATCTTTATCAGCAAATGGATTTCCTTTCAGGGAGTTTAAGAGCTTGTGGGTCAGGGCTACCTGCCCAGTTCAGGCCAGAAGGAAACAAATTAGGTCGTCACTCTTTTCCCCCAAATAGCTCCTCCATCACTTGCATGGCAAAGCAGCTGTGCCGTCGTGACAAGTGTTTATAAACTAAGTCCACAACCTCCACCTGGTGTCGTTGCTCCCCCTTCAACTCCGGGGAAAACTTCTCTGGCCCCTTCTCTCTCGGGAATATCAAGAAGAGACAATGTAAAATGCTGGCCCAGGGAAGATTCCACGCTTCTCTGGCCCCTGCCATCTTCCCTCGCCTTCTGGGATGGTATCGCGCACATTACATCATTTCTTAGTCACCCCCTTTGCTTGAACAAGGACCTGCAAATGTTTACTTCCACTAACACGTTGGAAGGCGAGATGATAACTTGGCCTTCATCCACCACCCCAGGAAACTCATGTGACTTTATCTGCTTTCTTGGGGTCTGAGGCCTCCATTTCCTCCCCAGCTCCTATCTGCTGTCAATGCCATCTCCCAGGGCAACCTCATCTGGTAGGTCTCCCAGGGACTCGTAGTGAAAAGGTTTTAGATAGTTCAGCCTTGATCCAGCTGAAGTTGGACACACGTTCTCTGCACATTTCTTTAACCCTGTTGCTGCCACTTTACAGGTAAAGAAAGAGGCTGAGACATTAAGCCCCTAGCCAAGGTGGCCTAGGGGCCTCAACAGAGATCCAGCTTCGAAGCACCCACTCCTCACTCTTGATGCCATTCTGTCTACATCAGGAGTGGAGGGTTTTCATACTGACATGTGGAGACCTGCTCTAAGTCTGCAGATGTATGTGCTTGACTGTGGAGCTTCTAGAAAGAAGCAGGGCCATGAAGGCTGGTGGAGACCTATAAAGCCATGAAGCAATACGGAGAGGAACTGCAGGAGCCCTGGACGGAATGCACACCTGGAAGGTGCCTTCTGATCCTCACTGAGCAGTCAGCTGTCCCCACCAGCTGCTCAGCCACATTTCCAGTCCCCAGAACCAACCTCCAAGACCCTGCAGCCCTGGCCTGGAAATGTGCAGAGACCAGCACATGCTTTTGAAGGAGGAGACCTTCTTATCTGTTCACCTGTAAGAACTCAAACCAGGTTTCAGTAGGACTGGCTCTATTCCCAAGCAATAAATTTAGGGGTTAAAAAAAAATAAATGATTCCTATTGATTCTCAGGAACAAGAAACAGGACTTCACAGTTCTGGCTCCAACTCAATCACAGCGCCACTGACTTACACCCCACAGGGCAGCGGCCGTGGCTAATTTCCCTCCAGATGGCGGTTTGTACTTTTCCAGGCAGCATCGCCGCTCCCCGAGCTGAGCCTCACCTTCCTACGGCTCTTTGTGTTTTCCCAATGTCCTCTCTGTGCACAGAGGGCTTTGCAACACCTCCAAATTTCCTGCCACCTACAGATTTCATTAGCAGACATTTACTCCCCTCTTCGCTGTTTGGAAGATCTTAAGTAAAACCAGGTTTCCACAGAGTCCATGGGGACTCCACCCCGGGCCCTGGTCCAACCAGCTCCCTCCCTGGTGGAAAACAGCGTTTGCCCAGCTCCCAGCACCCAGCCTGGCCCCAGGCCAAGGCAGGTGTGTGCTGGGAGCCAGCACCAGGCGGGGGCTTCAACCCCTGGGCTGCCTCAGTGACAGAGAGGGTGTGAAAGGAAGCGCAGAGGTGGACAAATACAAAATAAAATGAGTTCATCCCAAGACAAGACTTTATGGGTAAAAGAAAGGGTATGGGGAAAGGCAGAAGGAAACATTGTTGGGAACTACTCCACATGGTCATACCCTAGAAGAAGAAGATGAAGCAAAAAAGAACATGGAGGGGGGAGAGAGATGCTAAATGAAATAGACAAAAGCAACCACTGGAAAAGGAGGGTGGGGAGGAAAGAAAGAGAACGCTCCTTTTCTCTTTTTAATAGTCACTACTATATCAAGCAAAATACTAACTGAATATCCATTTTATGTCCAATAAAATACGAGTAATCCCAGCTACTCAGGAGACTGAGGCAGGAGGATCACAAATTTGAGGTCAGCCTGGGTCACTGAGCAAGGCCCCATCCCAAAATAAAAAGGGCTTGGGGCCGTAGCTCAGTGGCAGTGCACTTGCCTAGCACACACAAGGCCCTGTGTTCAATCCTTAGCTCCGCAAAAGATAGATAAATAAATACAAAATCTCTCACTGCAAGGATTTGGCAACCATCGGGGAAATGAATCAACAACCCATGGCAAGGGAAAGAGAGGAACCAACAGGCAGCAGAGCTCACAGGCAGTCAGTACTTCTCCAGAGCCCGTTGACCATGCAAGGACCAGAAAGGCAATCCGACTGAGGTGCAGAAGTAGAGATGACACAGATGTGTCCTCCTGGACCAACTCAAACCAGGCACAGCCTTGGCTGCGTACACCAGAACAGCCCAGCAGCACACCGGTGGACGTCTGTGGACATGACAATCCCACACGTGGAATCTCCTCTGGCCATGCCACCACCTTGGTGCTCTTGATTAATTGTTCCTAACTATTTTAGGGTTGATAACTACTCTTACTTCTTTATTCTCAAGCTTTTGAAGGGGAGGCAAGAACTTAAATGCTTGGTGCTATTATTATTCACAATAGGCACTGATATCACATCTGCCTGATCTTCTAAGTTAATTTTGCTACAGAGAAAATTCCTCTTTCCAAAAGGCTAGTTATGAAAATTCATTTTTTAGAAGTTGCTGAGCTTTCTAGTCTTCTCACATCCTGGCATCGAGCATGCTTTGAGGTGGGGAGGGCATCAGAATTAAGAGATTTCTGAAATAACAGAAATTTACCCATCTGTGCCGGTCAGCTTTCCATCACTGTCACACAATATCCGAGATAATCGAGCCATAAAAAGAAAAGGTTTATTTTGGCTCGCAGCTTTGGAGGTTCATTCAGTCCATGGTTGACTGGCCCTCTTGCTTTGGGCCTGTGGCCAGGCGCAGACACATCAAGGGGGGAGCAAGGGGCAGAGCAGAACTGTTCCCCTGGTGGCCAGGAAGGAAAACGCACCCAGAACAAGGGGAGGGCTGAGGTTTCACAAGCTCCTTCAAAAACGGGCCCCCCAGTGACTTGAACACCTCTCACTGAGCCCCCTTCTTTTTATTCTTTTTTTTTCTTATTTTTTTTTTTTTTTTGTGCTGGGGATTGATCCCAGTGACAACCACTGAGCCACATCCCCAGCCCTTTTTTATATTTTATTTAGAGACAGGGTCTCGCTGACTCACTTAGGGCCTCGCTAAGTTGCTGAGGCTGGCTTTGAACTCGCGTTTCTCAAAGGTTCCACCCCTGCCCATATTAGGTGACCAAGCCTTTAATAAATGGGCCTGTGGGAACATTTAAGACCCATATTATAGCAGCATTCTAGCAGGATGTCCCAGAAAAGCCTTTTTGCATTCGTTTATTTTGTTCCATTTTTATGGTATTGGAGACTGAATGGATGGTCTCAGGCATCCTAGGCAAGTGCTCTACCATTAAGCTACACCCTCAGCTACCATGTTTTTAATTTTATTTTTAAGACAAGGATCTGGCTAAGTTGCTGAGGCTGGCCTCAAACTTGGGATCCTCCTGCCTCAGCCTCCCAAGTAGCTGGGATTATAAGCACGAGCCACACACCCAGCAGGAAAGACTATCTCTAAGCCAGAGCTGTCCAATAAAAATATCAATTTAAATTTTGTAGCAGCCACATTTTAAGAAGTTTAAAAGGTTAAGTGAAACTTCATCTGTTTTATTCAACCCAATATTTCACAATATTATCATTTAACATAATCAATATAAAAAGCAAGGAATGACTTATCTTCCCTTCTTCACTTTCTTACTAGCTCTCTGAAATCTGATCTGTAGGCTACAGTGCATCCTGGGTCAGCATGGTCATATTTGGCCACCACAGTAGGCAGACTGGCTACGGACCCTCTGATTGTGATGAGTGGCTAAGAAAGAATCAGCTTAGATAAAGCATTTCCTAAGGATGAGGAATTCCAGCCTCTCAAGTGTCCAGTTACAGGATGTGCTGGGCTTTCCTTTCGCACAGCTCCTCAGAGGACAAATAGCCCTTTGGTCTGTCGGAAATAGCTGCCTGCAATCAGGACAACCTCTCCAGGGCTCTGGGTTTCAGATCCAAACACTGAACACACTCAATAGAGTGGTAAATACAATGAGGAGAGGGGCAGACACTGTCTTCTGAGGACAAGAAACCAGGCTTGAGGCTGTCACCAAACATGGTGGAACTCACCGTTACCAGCAAAGCCTCACACACTGGCCATAGGTTCCTTCTGTGCATATTCATACCTTATTAAAAAGTTGTTAAATCTAGTGCTTCCATTAAAAGAACAACCATACTTAACAGGAAATTGAGCTTCCTGGATTAAGGGCCGGTGCTGTTCTAGCCCAAATCAAAGAAGAATCCAGAATCAGCACTTGCGAATCTTAATTTCTTCCTTCCTGATCAAAACTGCAGCTCGTGTATAAGCCTCCAGGCCCCTAAAGAATAATCACTGTCAGGATATTTGGAGCATTGAACATATTTTCTCAGTGTTCTTGTTATCAGTTGATCCAGAAAGCTCGTTTCCCCCTTTTTTTCTCATAGCATCCTAAAACCACGGCATACAGGAATGAACTCTGATTCGTTGAAATTCAAAAAGGATGTGGACACCAAGCTTCACAGCTCTTCATGGGAAGATGGGCCCACCCGAGCACCGTGAGGCTGAGAGAGCTTGGCCCACAGCGCTGGGGCTTTGGGATAAGGCCCCTCACCAGTTCTCTATAGCGGATCCTTCTCCCTCCCATGGCCTTGATCTCTCATAGAACCAGACTCTCCCTTCCTCCCCAAGGAAACAGACAGGTGTTCGCAGATGATGTGGGAGCTGGAGGTCCATGGTGGCACAGGTATCCCGTGACACTGGGGACAACACCCAATCACTATTGGTTATTTTCCTGAGAGCGCACCAAAGTGATGCCAGAAATGGGCGTTGCCCGGTTGGAGAATGGGCACACGGACAGATGAATGGAGAAGAAGGGGTCCTGTGCCAGCCAAGGAGCCAGGAAGGCTCTCTACAGAGAATGGCGCCTTTAACAGAAGCAAGGATGGACCAGGAGAGAAAATGCAGAGAACGAGCGTGGGGACTGGTAACTCCCCGAGCCCTTGCCACATGCCAGGCCTGCTGGAAGCATCCATGGGAATGAAGTCACTATTCACATAGTCCCTGGGAAGCAGCTGCCCTGAGCATCCTAAGTGATAAATGAGAAACCAGGCCACTGAGCGAGGCAACAAGTTTGTTCAAGGTCATTCTCCCTTATCCATGGAGGGTATGTTTCCAGTCCCCAGAGGATGCCTGAATCCTGGGCCAGCACCCAACTCTACATAGACTGTGCCTTTTCCTGTACACACACACACACACACCCCTATGATTCAAGTTTAATTGATAAATTAGGCACAGTAAGAAACTAACAATGATAATAGTAATAAAATAAAGCAGTCATAACATACTATAGGGAAAGTTCTATAAATGTGGTGTCTTTCTCTTGAAAGAGGACAAATATTAATATTCTGGGGTCACAAATGACCATAGGAACTGAAACCATGGGAAGTGAAGCCGTGGATCTGGGAAGGGGAATAAGAGGTAGGGGACAGGGCAGGGGGCTGCTGTCTATGGCCCAGCAGCTAACCCAGGCACATGGCTCCATGTTTGAGTTTGCCCTTCCCTCCATGTGATGATCCCTTTAACCCTGCACGTCACTGTTCCTGAAAGGAGAAGACGTCATGTTTCTGAATTGCCAGCAAACCTGCAAGCTGGGCTGCCCTGGCAGCCAGGAGGGTCATCTAAATGCAAGAAGCTGAGAGGAGGGAGCCTTCCAGACAGTGGTGGGCAGCTGGAGGGTCACCACCTCATCCAATGCTTCTGCATCCAAGTTCAGCCCATTGGCAGCTGCCAGTGCGTGTATGCCTTGGAGCTGAGTGGGCAATGCTGGGGTGAGCACCAGGTGAGGCAGAGAGGGGAGCAGGGGCCAGGCACCCCGCTGGACTCTATACCATTAACAATGAGTAACACCAAGGGGTTCTAACCCAGGGGTGAAGTGCTCAGATACGCTTCACACAGCCTTCCACTGGAAGATGCACTGGAGGCTCAGGCCACCCTGGCAGGACAGAGCATGCAGGGCAAGTCCAAGAGAAAGGACAAGAAAAGCACATTCATCTCCCGGGGCTTCTGAAAAGATCAAAACAACGGGGGTGCCCGAACACCATAGCAATTGACTGCCTCTCGGGTCTGAACACCAGAAGTTCAAAATCAAGATGTCAGCACGGTTGCACTCCCTCCGGAAGCCCTAGGGGAGAATGCTTCCTTGCCCCCTCTGGCTTCTGGTGGCTTTTGGTGGCTTTTGGTGGCTTCCTGGCTTTGAGTGTTATGACTCCAATTCCTGCCTCCATCTTCACCTAGTTGCCTCCTCTGCGTCTGTGTCTCTCCATCTGAATCACTGAATTTAGGACCCACAGTAACTCAGTGTGGCCTCCTCTTAGTCAACACACCTGCGAAGACCCTATGTCCAAAGAAGGTCACATTCTGAAGTTCAGGGGACCTGAGTTTTGGGGGGAACAACTCAACCCACCATGTAGGATCTGAAAAATGGCACAAATCTTAAAACCGAAGAGGAACAACCAAGGAAAGAAAGACAGCAAGGTGTGGAACACGAAGGGGTTGAGCCAGCTTCTGAAAAGCAGAGGCACAGACTTTGGAATACAGCCTTGAACTCAGAGAAACCAACCCTGCAAGAATTCGCAAGAAACCAAAAAAAAAAAGAAAAACAAAAAGGTACCCAAGGGTGTGGGAAAATGAGTAGCAAGGACGGGTGACAGCAAAAGTTCTTCACGTGTACTTTATTCCATACCTTTAACCTTGAAACCATGTAAAGGTATTCTTTATCCAAATTAAAGAAAAAATATAAAAATTTGGGAAGTGCAAAACAAAAGTAGGTACACCTTGCAGGCAATAGAATCAGGCGTGTGTCTGTCGCCTACCAGTGTGTCAGACAAAAGCTGCCTGCATGTCATCGGTCCCACCGCCTAGTGACCCTGCAGCATTCTTACCGTGTAAGTGCACTCCCTGACGTTCACGCAGCGTCCAAATTGGCTAACCACACATTTCTCAGAACAAATCTCCATCAGGCAAAATGTAACTGTATACACCGTGTAATTCCATTATTATGAAGTACAAAAACAAACCTCTGGTGTTATGAGCCGGGATTGGGTTGCCCTTCAGAGGGTGCTGATGGGAAAGTTCCTGGGGTTGCATGTTCTGCTTCTGGATCTTGCTCCACAGGTGTGCTCTGCAACGACTCATCAAGCTGCACACTTACAATAATGTCCTCTTCGCCACATGTGTGTTAAATTGAATATCAAGATTTTTTAAAAGCAAATATATGCACCAGCATCCTGTCTACACACCAGGGATAATATCACCCCATTCGGGGCAAAGCTCTCCTGCTGGGAATGTCGATTTTTCTAAGGAAGGGGACATCGAGCACTGTCACCATGCAAGTTTAACATCCTGCGATTTCAGGGAACAAAATCCACGCAACATGCTTTCAAAGATCTTTTTTTTTCCAAAAGCAATACAACAATATTTTCATGAGAGCTGTCTTGGTTTCAAAAGATTCTTTCCCAAAGTCAAAGGCTGAAATCCGAGCCACGAGCCAGAGGGGGTGGAGGTCCCTGAAAACATTTTTATGTGTTTCTGCCTGAAACAAAAGGCCAAAAATGGATTTTCCACAAGCAGCGGTGAGAGGAGGGCAGTGTGTGTTGGTGCAGCCGCCTGCACACGTCCCTGCCCGGGACGCCTGTTCCCGCCACCTACGAGGACGCCCCGTAATGGAAACGCCAGATTTAAACAGGTGTCATAACAGTTAAGGGCCCATAAATGGAAACCCAGAAGGCCCCTCGGAGCTGGACAGCTGGTGCCAGAGTGAGGGTTGCAGGCCTAAGTGGTCCCCAGACTTCCGGAGTCTGCTCCCCTTCACCTCACACACACTTAAACATCCATTTGCCTCCTCGAGCACACACACACCACATATATAAAACCTCTCAACAGGAAATTTCTTCCATTCTTAAACGGTCTCGCCTAAATAAAATACCTCTGACAGAGCAGCCTGAGCTATTGGATCGCATTAAATGAGAGGAAAACAGAGAATGGGTTACTCTACTATAAACAGTCTGCTCGGTGGAGCAGAGTCACATGGCCATACGGGGCCACCCAGCACATGAAATGAGAGGGGCTTAGGAACTCAGAGGCCTTGACAGACACCGAGTGGGGGAGGGGCGGCCCACTCCTGCCCGGTGACCACCCACATGCTGTCACCCACGGATGCTGTGGACTTTATCACATCCAGGCTCTGCACCTAGGAGGGGCCACCTAATCTCTCTGCTTCTCCACTTCCTCATCTACAGAATGGGATACGGGTACCCACCTTAGGAGGACCTTCAATCATCACATGTGCAAAGTGTCCAAAAGGCCCAGCACAAAGGGTCGATCAATTGATCGAAGGCCACCAGTATGCTGGTTGTAATCATAAACACCACTTATCAAAGTATCCATTCATTTCCTTGAGGAAATGACTCCTCATTCTTTGCCCAGAAGAAAATATAAAATGAAGGGTCAGCATTTGATCTGTAAGCCTCATAATTCCCCCAAAAAAGATTCAATAAGAAAAGTATTATAACCAGGCACGGTGTGATCCCAGCAACTCAAGAGGTTGAGGCAGGAGGATCGCAAGTTCAAGGCCAGCCTCAGCAACTTAGGGAGATCCTGTCTCAAAAATAAAAAGAACTGGGCATGCAGCTCAGTGGTAGGGGGCCCCTAGGTTCAATCCACAATATCTCTCTCTCACACACACACACACACACACACACAAAGAAATCCTATCTCCATATGTAGATGCAGACCTGTTCTGCAGAACTAGAGTTTAGGACTTCAACCCATCAATTTGAGGGGAACACAATTTGGCCCACGACACCTTTCTACGCCAAAATTTGAAAAGTCGATTTGGGTGTTCACAAAATTAGAGATTCCACGTCATACAAAGGCCAGGTAAAGAAGTGAAGTTTTACTTGAAAAGGGCTATTGGAATTCAATAGTGGGAGGCCTGGCAGCCAGCCGAAAAGGCTTATGGGGCAACTGAGTGCTGACTTCTATGCCGTAGTCAGCACAGAAGTCAGGTGGAAGAAATCAGGGAGTAGACCTCAATTTCCCAGGGCGGAAACAACTTTGTAACAATTCACTTGTTCAACCAAGATCCAGGGTGTCCACTATCAGCCTCTTCAGATTGACTTTGTTACCCTCCTTTAGTCTTAAGAAAGCCCAGCCCACGTGTCCCTCAAGTCGCTCCTACAGCCTGAAAATGGGGACACTCCCTACACATCACTGCACAGACGTGAGAGGACCAGCCTCAGAAAGGGCAGGTGGGCTCACCAAAGTCGATCAGCTCATCTCCTGACAGTTCCAGCAGGGGAACCCAGACCCTCCAGCTCTGGCTTCAGTTCCTCCCTCTGCTCCCTACTGGGAACCAAAACAAAGCCCCACGGGACAATCATCAGCCCAGATGTCTCAGAGAACATGTCCTTCTGTGGTGGAGGGGAGGTAATCAATCCTTCCAACCAGAAAAATCCCAAACTGAAGTCAATCACAGTCAAAGGGCAGAGAAGGGCAAGAACAGGCACTCAAGGATGACGTTCGCTTCTTCAAATCCAGCCATGACAGAACACCCACAATTCCCCCAGTGTGTGCATCTGACAGTCTTAACACTGCATCCTAGTCCCCTCTTAAGATCTGGTTCTTCTAGCACAAGGTCCTGGGTTCAATCCCCAGCACCGCAAAAAAAAAAAAAAAAAGGAAAGAAAGAAAAAAGATCTAGTTCAAAATCAAAGGCAGGGAATCAGGGGAGCTGGAAAGAATCTTGGTAGCAAATGTGCTTCAACCTCACTGTCTCACAAATGTGAAATCCAACTTTGGTTCTGGGGCCAAGAGTAAAGAGGAAGAGGCTACACTGTACGCCCTCGATGGTGTGCTGTTTAAGTGGAAAGAAACAAAGTACCAGCTGCACCTATGCAAGTGTTACAAAATTGTTAAAAGTCCATAAAAAAAAAAAAAAAACACAGATAAGAAAGAACAAAGAGCCGGGTGCAATGGCGCACGCCTGTAATCCCAGCACTTGGGAGGCTGAGGCAGGAGGATTGCAAGTTCAAAGCCAGCCTCAGCAACTAAGTAAGGCCCTAAGCAACTCAGGGAGACCCTGTCTCTAAATAAAATACAAAATAGGGCTGGAGATGTGGCTCAGTGGCCGAGTGCTCCTGGGTTCAATCCCCAGTGCCAAAAAAAAAAGAAAAGAAAAAGAAAGAACAAAGAAAACCAAAAGCAACCCCTGCACTCCCATCATAGGCATGTAGAAGTCTGCTTTTAAGCACCTTTTTACTGTTCTTACAAACCCAAGGCCTCACTAGGGAAGGTTTCTACCACACCCCCAGCCCTTGTATGCCCTCTTTCTAGAAAGGTTGATTCACATCCAAAAGAAAAAAGAAAAAATTCAGGGGAAGGGTGGCAAGAATGGAGGAAGGATAGATAGTATAGAGGGAAGGGAGGGGTGGGGGCGGGGTGGGGGGTAAAAATAATAACAGAATGTGTGACAGATACCATTGCCCTGTGTACATGCATGAACGCACAGATGGTGTGACTCTACTTTGTGTACAACCAGTGAAACAATAGCTGTACTCCATTTGAGTTCAATGAATCAATAAGTAAATAAAAATAAAAAATAAAAAATAAAAATTCATACCATTGTTTAAAATGCATTTTTAAAAAGAGTAAGCTGATTCATTTGTAGCACAAAATCCTTCAGAAGTGTTCAGTGCAACAATCCTTGCTGACCAGAAAGAGTCTGGGAATGACAAGCGGACCGAGCTTGTCAGATCTCAATTAGCTATTTGCTCTCTTGCCTCCCTGCCTCAATGGCCACACTCAGTTATTATTGTTCCCTCAATGCTTTACCCAGCACCTTGCTATCAAGCCATCCCCTGGCCATGAAGATCTCCACCATCCCCCTGTCAGCTTATATACAGACGCTGTGGAACATTCCTACCTCTTACCCAAAGTATATTTATTTCCCTTGAGCTTGGGAACTCAGCCTCCCTCCCTTTAAACCTGCCCCCCAGTCATTATTACAGTTAAGAGCCTCCATTATTTTCTACCCATAGACCTCCAGGATGCAGGTATTCTGGGCCATCTGCAATTTGGTTCTAGCCTCTCAGCACCAAGCCCCCATAACCTTGAGAAAAGGTAGATCCACCAAGGCTCACCCTGAAATCAAAGGCAGGTGGGTGTAATGTCCTTGGAGTTTTTCTTAGTTTCCTGCTGTTTTATCTGATCATTCCAAACTGCCTGTCTGGTTACTTTCCCACCCACCCATTTCCACCTCAGAGCTGCATGCTGCCTAGTTTTGGCTCCTGCCGGAGCACCAAGTTCAAGTACCAAGTTCACCCTGGCTGGAAGCTGCTAACCAGCAACTAAGAGGAACTTTCCTCCAACCCGTGGGTCTGAGATAGGAATGTGAGGATACAAAAAAAGAAAGATTGAGTCTCCAAAGAGAAGTGCCCATGAGCCACTGGAATGCAAAAGAAGCCTTTGTGAGCAACCCAGCACAAGTCCTGAGCCTATGCCCTTGGCCAGGGCCCTTGACCCACATCCTTGCCTACAAAATGCTAACATGAAGGTAAGATGCAAGCACAGGGAAATTGAATGTAGCTCCATACTGACTCCCTCTAGGGCAGCCCCTAGCAACTGTCCCTCAAAAAATATCAACACCCCACACCAAGGGTTGCTCTCTCTCCGTCTGGAGATGGCCCACATTCTCCCTTGAATGAGTGTTTCTTAATTTTCCCCAAAAGACATGCCTCCCTTGACACAGCCCACATTCTCCCTAGAATGTGTATCTTCTTTTTAAATAAATCTCTGTCTCTGACTGACACATACTGAAATTCTTTTCTATCACATATGGCAAGGACCCACTTGTCCTGAGACAAGGTCGCTATTGTGGTTTAGATATGAGGTGTCCCCAAAAAACTCATGTGCAAGATAATGCAAAGCAATAAAGTTTGGAAGTGAAATGATTGGGTTATGAGAGCCTGAGCCCAATCTGTGCATTAATCCACTGGTAGGGATTAACTAGGAAATAGCTGCAGGAAGGCAGGGAATGCCCAGAGGAAATAGGTCACTGGAGGCACACCTTCGGGGTTTAGGGTTTAAATTTTGTGCCTGGTGAGTAGAGTGGGTGCTTGTGCGCTTGCTCTCGCTCTCTCTCTCCCTTTCCCCCCTCCCCTTCTTCCTGGCTGTCATGTCCTGACCTGCTCTCCTCCTCCACATCCTCCCACCAGGATGTTCCTCCTGACCTCAGCCCCAAAGCAATGAAACCAGCCATCTATAGACTGAGACCTCTGAAATCGTGAGTGCCAAACAATTGTTTCCTCTTCTAAAATTGTTCTCATCAAGTCTTTTGATTACAGTAATGAAAAAGCTGAATAAAACAATTCCCTTCCCAGGAAACTCCTTCTGCGACATTAGTGTTAAATATATATCCCTATCACATGTCCTTAACATTTTTTAAACAGGCAGTCTAACAGAGTGGTTGAATATAATTTTGGGTGGAATGATGGTTCAAAAAAATTATGACTCTACATCATGCACAACCACAGAAATGAAGAGTTGTACCCCATTTGTGCACAATGAATCAAAATGAAGTCTGTAAAGATCAAAAAATAAATAAATAATTTTTTAAAAATTATGTTGAAATCCTAAAATCCCCCTGCCCCCACCCAGTACCTATAAATGTGAACTCCTTTGCAAATTGCCTCTTTTCAGTTGCAACAAGTTAAGACGGGGTCATACTGATTCAGAATGGGCCCCAAGCCAGTGATGGGTGTCTTTGTAAGAGAAAGGAAATTTGGAAACAGGCTCAAAGGGGAAGACTGTCATCTGAGAGAGACAAGGATCCAAATAATAGTGTCACAAGCTAAGGAACCCCTGAAGCTGTCAGCAGCTGAAAGAGGCAAGAAAAGAATTTTCCCTAGAGCCCTGGAAGGGAGCGGGCCCCATCCATACTGTGATTTCAGCCTCCAAGCCTCCAGTTTGAAGAGAATAAGTTGCTGGTATCTTAAATCCCCTGCTGTGGCACCCTGTTACAGCAGCCCCAGGAAACCAAAACAGACACGAATTAAGTTTGGCTTGACAATCATCAATATTCTAGTATCTTCAGGGATAGAGCTGTGCATGAACCAGGAGGTGATCCTAGAGAAAAACTGAGGTGAGGAGGCACAATCATGATGGGAACTGTGGATATAGGACCAGGGTCCGAAGAGAAAGGGGAGGAAAGAGAGGCAGTGAGGCTTCCAAGGTCAATATATTCTGATGCTGAGTCCTCGGTTCAACCCCCCCTGAATGGATCCATCAATGGGGCTAATCCTTCCATTGAGATCTAATCATGGGGCTCCTTCTCATCTTTGTTCATTCCAGAGCATCCACATATTCTTTCTTCTTCCTGAGGTCCTTATTGTTGAGAGGAGCACTTTGCTATTAATCCCCATGTGTAAGTGGATTACAAAACAAGATATAACTTGGTAGCCTTAAGTTTCCACTAGTTACCACCTACCCAAGGATGTACTGATGAGCATGATCTTTCTCGTTATGAAACTAATACTCATTTTACTCATTTTACAATCTTTCAAAGTTAGAAAAAATTACCAAGAGAGTTGGGGAGAGCCACCCTTAATCTCAACACTTAAAAAACACTTGCAAAATATTGTCATGTACCTGATATAAGTAAGAGAAATAGTTCAGAACGAATTTTTTTAATAAAATAAGAATAGGCTATTCTTAAAGAATCACCCAGAAGAAAAGAATGAAAAACTAGCAAACAAACAAAATAAATAAACAACAAGCAAATGGATAAAAACCACACCATGATTGAGAAAAAGGAGAAGGATAGGTACCGGTAATCAAGGGCTGTCAACCATGTTAACACTGCTAGAGATCAGAGAGATTTTATTCGTGTTAAGGTAGCAAAATCAAAGACAGCATCTCATAGCATCTAAGCTAATAAATTTAACTCATGTCCTAAAAACTCTCCCTTTCAAAACTCCACAAAGGAACTTCTCCAAGGTGGAAAAATCATACCGTTATTACTTGAGAGATGTCCATTTTTTTCCCAACTTAAAGTTTCCTGGCAACCGTAACACAGCAACCAAGACTACATCTTATGCTCATGGACCGGTCTCTCCAAATCCCATACCTATTGACTGCCCCAGGTATGGGACTATGCCCCAGAATCCTGGAAGGACTGTCTGGCTCCATGTGCTGAAATAAAGATAAGGGCCAGGCAGGTTACGGTGCTAGTTGCTCGTTGCTAGTTGCTAGGAGGCCCATAAATTCACTTTTCCTGCCTTGGATGGGATTCAGAACTGCAGTATCACAGGCTGAGAAGACACGGATTACTGCAATTAAAATTCAGAGGCTGTCCACGAGGAATAATTCTAGCTCTTCTCACTCTGAATAAGCTACATTAACTGACCTGGGGTAAAGAATGGGCAGTGAACTGGGATCTCTAAAACCTTTGGCAAGAAAACTCCAGGATCCTAACACTAACCAGCCACTTGGACAAATAAAGTCCATCTGTTTCTGACTCCATCTTTCAAATGAGCCAGCCATTGCGTACTCCTGTTTGAAAAGCTGAAATTGTGGCCATAGGCTGCCGTCAGCCTTTAATGTAATCTGAATTGTTTAATAAAATTGGTGAGAATTCACAGGGCCAAGGTTGGAAAGGTTGTGGACAGACTCAACCCTGAAGTTAAACAATTAATTATAGGGGGTGGGGGTGGGGCAAACATAGGTGAATAGTTTATAGTTTAGGTTTATTTTTAAATAATTGGCTTATTAAATTGCTTAGTTAAGTGAAAACCTTAGTTATGTAGTTGTAAATTCTAAATTACAATGAAATGTTAAAGTTCAATTGGTATAATTGTAGAACTGAAATTATAATTTCTAATCACAGATTTCAGGATGAGATAATTACCCTAATATTCATAAAACTTTTCTAAAATGTCACAGTAGACCTGGCACGGCACTTGGAACATTTTTCTGAAAATATTTTCAATACTTAATAAACAGCTTAGGAGGAGCAGATTATGAATGATCACCTGCAATACTGCTCCCCCATAATAGTACCCAGGACAGATTTTAGGACTAAAGGCAATCCTTGCATGATACAGTCGCAACAATATACTGAGGTCATTCACTGGGAGAACCTGCTGAAGCACTTAGAAGCCAATGCCTGCAAAAATTCTTACCTTCATTTTCAAGAACTTTCCATCCTAAAAAAAAAAAAAATGCCTGATTAATTGAATTCCAGCTAAAATAATAAACAAAAGCTGAAGCATGAAGAAAGCTCATTCCCAAATATCTAGAAAACAAACTCCGCCGGGCCCAGTGGCACACGCCTGTAATCCCAGCGACTCGGGAGGCTGAGTCAGGAGGATCGCAAGTTCAAAGCCAGCCTCAGCAACTTAGCAAGGCCCTAAGCAACTCAGTGAGACCCTGTCTCTAAATAAAATACAAAACAGGACTGGGGATGTGGCTCAGTGGCCGAGTGTCCCTGAGTTCAATCCCTGGTTCTAAAAACAAAAACACACACACACACACAAAAAGAAAACATAAACTCCTTCCCCAGGTAAAGAAATTTAAATAAATGACCTTAAATAGAACAGCATTTGCAGAGCTGGGGATGCAGCTCAGTGGTGGAGGGCATAACCCCCACAGTCATTAGTATCTGTGTCCTTTGAACACAGGTGTCTCACTTAAGCACTTTTGACTACGGCCCAGACCATTCTGTCTGGGTGGACCATTCTGTCTGGGTGGACAGTTCTGTGCATTACAGAATGCAGCATCCCTGGTCTCTAGAACCTTCCCAGTAGTGGCAACCAAAAATGTCTCCAGACCTTGCCAAATGTCTCCTGGAAGCAAAATTGCCCAGAGTTAAAAACCTCTGTCCCAATGTAACACATACAAAAATATCACCCAGGAAAAAAATTTAACGTCCAAAAGCTGATACCCAAAGACACTTCTCTTCCAAATTATATTGCAAGTATTTCCTTCAATTAGCTTTGGTAAATAAATACAATCACTGAGTCACCAATGGAGTTCATGGAGTTTTTTAAATAAATGAGGCACTGCTCTTTTTTTAAGTGTAAAGTTGCTGTTCTAAAACAAAATATTTCCTGTGCTTCTTTACTGAATCTATAACTGAATTAATCATGCACAGAGAAATGTAGAAAGCAAAAATAAATCTAATATGCCACCTAAGTATGGAGTGAAAAATATTGACAGAATTAAAACCTAGGAAACATTCTTTATTCTCAGCTTTCACAAACAAACAATATGCAAAGGACATCATCAATAAAGTAAAATGACAACCAACTGAATGGAGAAAATGTTTGGAGATCATGTCTGATAAAAGACTTGTATCTAAAATACATAAAGATGGTCTGGGATATAAGTCAGTGGTGGAATGCTTGCCCAGCATGCACAAGGCCCTGGGTTGCATTCCCAGCCCCACAAAAACACATGAAAAATAAAACAAAAGACATAATTCTCACAGGGCTGGGGTTGTGGTTCAGTGGTAGAGCGTTCGCCTAGCATGTGCAAGGCACTGAGTTCAACTCTCAGCACAGCATGTAAATAAGTAAAAATAAAGATCCATTGAAAGCTTAAGTTGTAAGAATTCTTACAACTTACTAATGAAATAACCAAAATCCAAGTGAAAAATGGGTGAAGTGTCTGAATAGACATTTACAAAAGAAAATATGCAATTAGCCAATAAGAAAATGAGAAGATGCTCAACATCATTATTTATCAGAGAAATGCAAATCAAAACCCCAAGGAGGCACCACTTCTCACACAACTATAACGTTTATAATAAACAAGACACATAATAAGGGATGTGGGGAAAGTGGAGTTCTCATATACTGCAAATGGAAATGTAAAATGATAGCACCATTTGGGAAAATCACCTGGCAGTTCCTCAAAAGATTAAACAGACTTAAAATAGGGATCAGCAATTCCACTCTTAGATAGATGCCCCCCAAAATTTTTTAAAAACCAAATATTCAAAGAAATACTTGTGCACTAGTTCACAGGGGCAACTATTCCCAATAGCCAAAAGGTAAAATAACTCAAATGTCACCAACTGATAAATGTATAAACACAATGTGGTATGTCCACACAGTGCATGTTATTTGACCATGAAAAGGAATGGCTCACTGATCCATGCTAAATGAAAGAAGCCAGTCACAAAAGGCTGAGTATATATGATTCCATTTACATATAATGTCCAGAACAGGCAAATCTGTGGAGACAGAAAGCAGATTATTGGCTACCAGAGGCTGGGAGGAAAGGTAATAAAGACAAGTGACCAATGGGTACAGGGTTCCTTTGGGGGTGATGGAAATGTTGGAAAATTGATTGTGATAGTTATATAACTCCAAAAATATACCGAAAAATCCCTGAATTCTGTAATTTAAAGAGGTGAATTTCACGGTTTTTGAATATCTAACACAGCTATTAAGAAAACAAAAACAATCCATAAGCAAGGAATGGAACACTTAATCATGACGGCAGAAACACAACGTAACAATGTTACCAGCAGGCACAGCTGACAGAAGCGGGAGTTGGGGACAGAGGCAGATCAGGACCCAGTGTTCTCATTTTAAAAGGGGGTACCAAAAGTTGGTAAGTGGATGGAACTAAAGTAAAGATCTCTATAAATAACATAAAGACTGAAAAGTAATGAATAGAAGAACCTGCTATGGTTCCAATGAGTCCCTCCAAAAGTTCACCAGCTGGGAACTTAATCCCCACATTCTCATGTTCATGGCGCTTGGGGGTGGGGCCTTGGAGGGTGATTAGGATTACATGTGGTCATGGGGTGAGTTTACCAAAGTATGAATGGAGGCTTTATAAGAGAAAGAAAAACCTAAACTGAAACACACTCGCCCGGACTCATCAAGGGATGCCCTCGGCCATGTTATAGTGCAGCCTGGGGCCCTCACCAGGTGCTGGCGCCATGCTTTGGACTTCCCAGGCACCAGAACAGTGAGCTACACAAACTTCTAGTCTTTATCCATTACTGAGTCTCAGGTATATTGTTGGAGCAACATTTTAGAGACGTCAAGATAACCACTAAAAGAACTCAAATAAAAATTGAGCCAAAATGATTGTTTCTGAAGATTATAGGCTTGGGTAAGACTAAAACAGGATGGGGACAGAATACATTGTTCATGATAAGCCCATCTGTTCTATGAATTTCTTAATACTATATGGAGTTATTACTTTGCACATTGTTTTTAGAATCAAACCAAACTTGGCAGTACTTGAGTGGAAGAATCTTTATCACCACTGGGCACGGTGGCACATGCCTGCAATCCCAGGGCTCAGAAGGCTGAGACAGGAAGATCACCAGTTCAAAGCCAGCCTCAGCAAAAGCCTAAGCACCTCAGTGAGACCCTGTCTCTAAGGAATATACAAAATAGGGCTGGGGATGTAACCCATCCGTTCAATCCCCAGTACCCCAAAATAAAAAGAACAATATACTTTATGTCAGAAGAAAAAATTAAAGTGAATCATTACTACTGAGTGAAATTGTGATTTAAGCAAAACTGACAAGAGTAGCCAGGTATGGTGATGCACAGTCAAAATCCCAGCCAAGTTTCATTATGACAACACAATGTTCCCAAAGAAAGCATAAGGGCTCTGCTGAGGCGGTGAGGCAGGGGAATGGCAAGTTCAAGGCCAGCCTGGGTAACCTGGTGAGACCCTGCTCCCGAAATGAAATCATTTAGAAAGGGTTAAGTGGCTCCGTGATAGAGCACTTGCCTCACACCCTGAGTTCAATCCCCAGTACTGGGGGGGCTGACAAATTTAATAGCCAAGACTACATTCCAAGAAGTCAGTCTGCACAATAGGGTCACGCAATAGGGTTTCTCTCCCCATGGTGAGAAAAAACATTCAGAAGTCCTAATAACCTTGGAATCAGAGGACCCTTTGGGACGGAAGAGCACTCTCCAGACCACAGGCCCAACTTGAACGTGCACAGGAAGCCTGGGTCGGGGTGAAGGCTGCAGCCACTCACAAAAGCCACCGCAGGCTCTGCCATCAGAAAGCCCTACGCTGTTATTTAAAATATGACAATTACAACTGGGACACTTGGGACTCAGGATTCCAGGAAGACAAAGTGGAGCACCTGTGAGAAAGTTAGGAGGGAGAATTAATTACACAGGCAACAGGCACAGGTGAGTGCCCAGGCCCTACCCGGAGGACTCAGGGGCTTGCCAGGTGGACATGGTCCTGCAGTTACCAGACCCCATGGAGCCTATGCTGTGCTAATAAACCTGCCCCAAAGTGATCACTTTCTGGGGACAACCTTGTGGCCTGAGAAGAGATGGATTCTAATATATTTCTTCACTTAGTGGGGGCAGGCTCCAATCAAGTCCAAAAGAGAAAGTCATGACAAGAATAAACCCAAGGTCGTGAACCTCGGAAAACAGCCCAAAGAGGAACGTGAACTAGCTCAGGTCCCCTGCTCTCCTGGACATTCCTGCCTGAAATCATCATTCCCTGGAATGCAGCCGAGTGCACCCTACGCAGCCCAGGAGATGCAGACAGATCAAAAGAAATCCGGCCAACAGGATCTGAAGAAGCCCTGGGCAGGCCAGGCCTTGGGCTACCTCTCCCCAGAGACCCTGGAGCCTCGAACAGGGCTGGAAGAAAGCAAAGCTTTGCACGGCTGTTCCCTCCTCCAGCTCCTCAGTGGACAGGCAGACATCAGCTCACCTCCAAGACCACACTCTCGGGGCCCACCTTCCCAGGAAGGGCTGGACATCCCATCACTCCATTCTTCATCTTGACACCTCTGCAGGGAAGAATCCCAGACACTCTCATCCTGACCTCCTCCTTCCCAGGGCTGACCTGAGGGCTTTCTGAGGCTCCTTATCACCTCTGCAGAGCAGGCAAGAGGAACCAGGAGCCGGAAGTGGACTCCTCTGTGTTTACCAGGTCGGCAGCTCTAAGGAGGGAAAGTGGAAGGGAGGTGGGAAGGCTCTCCATTGGAGGCGGGCTTTACAAAGGCAGCTTCTCTCTCTCTCTCTCTCTCTCTCTCTCTCTCTCTCTCTCTCTCTTTCTCTCTCTCTCCTTCTCTCGGCTCCTTTTTTTTCCCTGCAAGATATCCTGTCTCCCCCCATGGCCATAGAACCGGGTGTGGGGTTTTTAAGGAAAAGCAACTAACTCTCCATGGCATGATCTCCACTCCTCACCCATTCAAAGCTTGGAATGGCTCCCAGGCCCAGTACCTCCCCATCACACCTTTCTTCCTCATTCCCCCTGTATGTACTATGCTCAGGTGTAATCTATGACCCGGGCACAGCAATCACCAATACTGCAGGCTGGAGGTGCTGCTCACTGGTACAGCACTTGTGCACAGAGCACGTGGGAGGCCGTGCACTTGATCCCCAGCACCACAGAAACAAATAAAATAACTCGTAATAAAATCAAACATGTACAATCATATACTTTAATAAAAGTCACTTAAAACTTATGCATTGTTTATTGCTGGAATTTTCCATTTAATATTTTCAGACCTCAGGTAACTGAAACCATGGAAAGAAAAAACCGTGAACAAGAGGGACCCGCAGCACTCGTCCTTTGACCTTTAATAAATCGAGCACTATGGGGGCAGAATCTGGAATAAATAACATAGGTGTCGAGTTTTTAAAATCAAAGATGCTTCCCCCTCTCTTTCATTTCTCCTCTCCCTCATGAATTTGAAGTACTCCCAGACTGAAAACCTAGTATTTTCCGTGTTATACTTTGGTTTTGATTGGCTGTAAATGCTAAGACCCTCACTCCATCCCAACAACACTAAAGTCCCCTTTGTGGAGTCAGGCGTGGTGGCGCAGGCCTGTAATCCAAGTGACTTGGGAGGCTGAGTCAGGAGGATCACGAGTTCAAAGCCAGCCTCAGCAACTTAGCGAGGCGCTAAGCAACTCTGTGAGACCCTGTCTCTAAACAAAATACAAAAAGTAGTACTGGGATGTAATTCAATGGCCGAGTTGTCCCTGAGTTCAATCCCTGGTTCAAAAAAAAAAAGTCCCCTTTGTGGGAAGACAGGTTTGTGGCGGATTCAGCCTCAAAGGACTTGGCCCATTCAGGGGTGAAAACACCATCCTCCTACAGAGTTCTCCAATCAACCATCATCTTTGTTTAATGTCCTCTGTGAATCAGCTTTCATATCATGCCATTGTTGTGTCCCCCTCTCTGGCACTTCTGTCCATGAACTGAGACCCCACTCCACAGCAATGCAGCAGGATGCAAGGTCTCCGGGATCTGCCTCAGCCCAGCTGGGGTAGAAATCTCTCTAGTGAGCAAAAAAATCTCCAAGGTCTTCTAGAAAAATCTACCAGCATTGCAGTCTGCTACTAGAGATTGAACCCAGGGATACTCCACCACCGAGCTACCACTTCAACCCTTTTGATTTATTTACTTACATTTATTTACTTACGTTTACTTATTTATTTGATCTGAGACAGGCTCTTGCCAAGTTGCCAAGGCTTGCCTTGAACTTGTGACTCTCCTTCCTCAACCTCCAGAGTCACTGGAATTACGGGTTTGCATCACCCGCCACCACTCCGGGTCCTTGTGAATTTCTTAATGAGGTCCCTGGAGACCAGAGAACAGGGAAAGTCTTGTGCGGAGGGGTGTGGAGGAAGGTGCCAGAGGTTGGGAAAGGGATGGAAAGGGAAAACGGCCTGACTATTCATATTCTGTATCCTTTTACACTAGAACACTGTTTTATTTTCGAAACATTCTGTTCCCTATTGAGTACTGCTTTATTTCTGAGTACCTCCTTTATTTTTTCTTTAATTTTTTCTTTTTTTAGATAGGTGATTTGACCAACAATGATGATAACAGCAAATTTTCTTCTTTGACACAGAAGTTACAGAAAACGGAAAGTTTACAGATAAAAGCCCTGAAGTTTGGAATAAGAAAATACAGGACAAGTTTGCAAGGGACTTGCAGATCTGATTTTTTCTGGTCCTCTATTGAGGAAAAATAGAAAACAAAAGGACAGAGAGACACACTCCGACACATACCCTCTACCTCGACACATACCCTCTACCTCGTTGCTCAATTTAGAAAAGACAATGTCTATGCATACATGGCTAATCTGTGCTTTATTTTGTTTCTGCCTTCTTTGAACACTTTTCTGTCTTCTTTCCTTGGACCATCAAAATGCTTATTCTATTTTATGGAATGAAGAATTGCTGGAGTCCAGAATTGAAAATAAAGCCAATTAATACAGTGAAACTAAGTTGTGGCATTATCCTTTGAAGATGATGCGCACACTCGGGCACGCGTGCGCACACACACAGAGAGACTGCGTTTTGCAAACAGGAGACCCAATGACTGGAGACAGTGAAAATGAGAATCTTTCTCAACCACAAGCCTGAGTCTGCGGTGTTCTGTAATCCCACTGGCATCTGTGCACTGTCCACAGGAACTGTATTCTCCTGGCTTCTGGCCCTCATCCCTCTGCCATTCCTGGTTTCCAGCCACAGCTTCCTTGTGACTCCTACACTCTCACCTGTATTGCCCATTTGGGAACCATAGGCAGGTACTGCACATCTTTTAAAGTGTTAACCCGCACCCCACCCCCCACCCCGGGGCCAAAATGATTCCTCCGTCAGTGAACTCCTTGCAGAAAGGAGAGTGGAACTGTTCTCAGGCACACCTAGTAGGCCCGCAGTAAAGCCTTCACAGATGCCCCAGAATGGCAGGAATTTTGGAGGGAGGAGAGCAGATCTATGTTGCTTTTGCTTTCTGATTTAGAGGGGGTGGGGGAAGAGAGAGCTGAAGAGGGGGAGGAGGTCTTTGTCCTAGCTCTTTGGAAGGGCATTAGAGTGTAGTGAAATTGTCAGCTAATGAGATTTCCTAACCACTGGCTCGCTTTTAAGTTTAGGCCCCCAACTGATTTGATCCCCAGACAGCAGCAGGGGGGACAGGAGGCCTTCAACATCCCTAAGGACCAGAGAATTCCCAGCATAAGTGTGGGAAGGATAGGAATCATTTCTGGGAGTGGAATTTAAATAGGTCACCACATTTATCAATTGATACTGAGCAACAATGCTATAGGCCAATTCCACCTCAGTAGCATGTGGGGATGCTAACAGAAATCAGCCTCTGCCTGGGTGACTGAGGTGGGCCCAGCAGTCTGCAGGGGACAGGGACCAGTTCCTGCAGGCTTCTGCAATCACTGGACATTCTACAAGTTTCTCGCCTGGAGTTTTCGTTTGTTTGTTTGTTTGTTTGCTTGTTTTGGCTGGCCAAGGTCTCTGAGGTCCGCATTAAAAGGATGTGGTGTTGGACTCAGCTGAATTATTTGCCCCTTCAGGCAAAAGGGTGTTAAAACAGGAAACATTTCTTCAGTAATATCTTAGTCTGTCAGCAACCTGAAATTGTCCTTTTTAACTACTTGTTGGATTATGTGTTGTTGCTTTGGGCTTTGGGGTCTCCCACCCAAAATGAAAGTGTCTTCTCTTTTTGCCTAAGGGAAATGAGCGGTTCAGAGGTATAACAGAGGAAACCCATGTCAAAACACATTGACAACATTTTGAAGACATTCAATGAAATCAATTCTCCCTTTCTACCTTCCCTGCTTAGTCAACAGCCTCCTCTTTAAGTTTATTTCCCCTGCATTCAAAGATAATTACTTAGCAACTTCCATGTTTACCACTCCAAGGCACTCTCCCTTCTGAGCTCTTTACTTTCAAGGTACAAAAGAGCCTATTCTGGATCCCAGAGAGTTAGCAAACTTTTCTGCTACAAAACATAGCTTAAATTTCACCTCTCCTAGCCAGTCTAGCCTCCCAGCCTCCAGATCTCTCTTTGTTCAAACCTCCCTCCATACCGGTCCTTATCACTCTGCAGGAGTCACTGGTTCACCAGCCACCTACTCCCACCTGGAAGGTTTTTTCCTCCTCCCTAGTCTGGGCCTCACACCATCTTGAGGAAACAGGAAGAAGAAACAACTAAAACCCAGTGGAAATTCAAACATGTAAAAAAGGAGCTGCAAGTGATTAGATAAGTATAACCAAGTCAAAGGCCAAGTAAAACAAGTCCTACTTGAGGCTGAAAACAATGTTTGGTGCCCTTTAAAATAAAATAAAATAAAATAAAACAAAATAGGAGGTGGAAGAGTGGTGAACACAGAAAAGGGAAGACACGGAGCCAGGCTCTGTAACAGATTTTCTCTAATAGGAAAGCAACGTTAATCCTGCCTTTCCTGTGTGGCGGTTACTGTGCCAGGCGGTTAATTCATATTGTCCTTTAATCCCCTCCCCCTGAAGATACTCATTATCCCCACTTTACAGACGCACAAACTGAGACTCTGGGAGATTAAGTAGCTTGGCCAGGATCACCCAGCTTGGAGTGACACGGAGCAGGTACTGGCACTGTAGTGCGTTTGACCTCGAGCCCAGGTTCTCAGCCTCTGCTCTAGCTCCAAGTGTGCGCCAAGTCAGCAAGCATGGGAAACCCGATCCCATCCACTCTGCTCCAGGATGCCGCACAGCTGCTGCACGGAGCCGCGTGGGTACCACTGAAGTAGGCACAGATCGCACACTGTCCCCAAGGGCTCACGCGCGTCCTTCAAAATCTGCCAACACGGAGAAAAAGGCAGGCTCGAAGTCAACCTGAACCCAGTGGAGACCAGAGGATGCGACAGGAAAGGAATGAGCATGGCCAGGTCAGCGACCCGACGGCCGTCATCCTGAGGTCCCAGGACACGAGAGCCTACCGGTGTAGGGGACTCGAGGGCGTGGGGCGTGGCGGGGGCTAGGCGCGAAGTCCGCGTCTTTTCCCTGAAACATGGTCAGGGGAGGCTGGGGGAGGGAGCGTCACCTGACAGCGCGCACCAACTTCTCCTCACTTGGAGGGGGCTCGCGGCAGCGGCCAGGGCAGGGGGAGCGCAGCACACAGCTCTCGCCCAATGGCGAGGTCTGTAAACAAAAGCGGGGCCCACGCGGGGCCCCAGCCGGGTGGCCAGCCGCGCGGTTCAGAGGCATTGGAACAGCGGAGCTGGCTAGGGCGAGGCGGGGAAGGGATAAGACGCGGGGACCCAGCGCAGAGCCTTCGGGACCCCCGCAGCCCCGACAAGTCATTGTCTACACACCGCAGGATTCCACTTTAAATGCCCCCTCCCTGGCCCACCGCGGGTCTCCCACCCTATGTGCCGGACCCCGGGTTCTCTGTCCGGTGTGTCCAGCCCGGATCGTGGCACGGATGGCCAGAACGTGCTCCCTAACAGCGTTGCCAAAAAGCCAGGCCCGTAAGTGCCCGAGTCAGGGACCGAGACACACACATAGACACAAGCACACACGCGTACGCCCTCCCCGAAGTTGATATAAAAAATCAGCCGATAAATACACAGTGATGCCGCCGCCGCAGGTCAGCGCTGACCTCCTGCTGCCAGGAAGACCGAGTGCCAATGCCTGGACACTGTCACATCCATTCGGCGCCTGGGTTCCCCTGTCTCCCGTCGCTCCTGGACGCTCCTTCGCGCTGGAAATATCTCCCCCTGCCTTTCTCCCCAGATCACCCCACCTCCCAAGTATATGCATACGAAAACAATACGAGTAAAGCCCGATCGGGGGGAGCTAGGACCCGCCGGGAGCCCCAGTGTGCGGGAGACTGGGGTCAGGACGTGCCCGTCACGGGCATAGTGGCTCCGGGCATCCTCATCGCCATCCCTCGGAGTGGCTCTGGCCAGTCGGCCCGCATCCCCTAGGCTCGCAGTACTCACCTGCGACCTCCCTCCCGGATCTCAGCGACCCGACCGGGCACAATGCGGGGCCGGTGGGCCCCTGGGGCTGCGGGCGCCGAAGCGTTCGCCTCGCTGCAGAGCTGCGCGCCCGACGGCGGCGGCGCTGCTCTGCCGGGCCGCGCTCCGGCCCGCTCGCGGTCTGCCAATGGGAGCTGTCAGGGCGCCTCTGCCGGCGGCTTCGGGGGCGGGGCCACAAGAGCCCGTGGGAAACCGAGTTCCGATTCGACCTCCTGACAATCGCTCCGCCTCGGTCCAGCCAATCAGAAACGGCGAATATGGGAGCGGGGCGTTCGGAGTTGGGCTGGAGAGTGACAACAGGCGCACGCTGGGTACCTGAGCTGCGTCCCGGCCCCCGGCCTGCGGTTAGAGGGATGCTGGCGTCCCGCTTTCCGGGATGCCTTCCATCCAGGCCCTGGAGGCGCAATCTGGGGGGACCGCGGAAAGACTGAGGGGGCGCGGCGACCTGGGAACAGCGAGGGATCCCCTAACAAAGCAGCTTTGGGAGGGCCAAGCGGCCTCCGCCTCCTTCTGCAATAGGTCCGCGAAGCTGCCTGTCACCGTGTATAGGTGGAGGTGGCCAATGATGTGCACTGAAGGAGCTCGGGTTGGCGCGCGCGCGCGACTCGGCATCGGTGGGATTGGTCGAAGGTAAAGGATTTTCCTGCCACCTAAGGCGGAGAGGAAGGGGGAACTGAACGGGGGAGGCGAAGAGCCAAAAAACGTTGTACCTGCGACACGTGGTCTGCTTAGGGAGGCCTGTGGCTGGCAGCAGGGGGAGACAGGAACTTTTTTTAGGAGAAAAATCTTGGTGCAATCCCTTCCCGAGGATGCCAGATGTTAGACACCAAACAGGCTACAGATAATGCACGGCGGCCTTACCTGAATCCTGGATATTCCTGGGCTTCCTGGTTTGGCTCTCCTTGTCCAACAAGTGAACTTGGAATAATAGTGTGGGGCTTGAGCCTCATGTTCACCTACTGGGCAGAGTAACGTGGCTCTGGTCTCCTCTGTAAAACCCGGATGGTAGTTGCAGTTGACCTTTAGCGAGGTTGAGAGGGACATAGAAACGAGGTTATGACCCTAGAGCCCCTAGAGGAACCTGCCCTACACTAGACTAGAGCTTCTCCCTTTCCTTGGGAACCCTGGTCACCATCCGCAACAAAGGCTAGGATAAGTGTGCATTACCCCCTAATTCCATAGACAGGTTCGCCCCAGGGGGTGGGAAAGTCTGCCCCCCTCCCTCGTCATCTTGTTAAAAATAAAAGGAACCATAAAATGAATTGCCTGGGCATTGGAGGTTAAACCTAAAACAAAAAATTAAAAATCATGCTAGAGGGACCCCCCAGCTGTTCTTACTAACTTCCCAAATCCAACCCTTCCTCCCACCTGGACTTCACAAAAGATCTCTGGTGGTCTTTCTTCCTTAGGCCTTGCCTCCTGACATCTGTTGTCCACTTTGCAGAATGATACATCTAAACAGACATTTTTCCTCTTGTGCTCTCTATTCTCTTTTTCCTCTGCCCACAAAACACCCATCCCCAGGTCCTTCCTTCCCTTGACTAATTCCTGGCGATTCTCCAGATCCCAGCAGGGCTGACAGTGTATCCATGCTGTTAAGAGTTTGCTCAACTCCCACTGTGCAGCAAATGCTCTCAGACTGCAGGGAGCCTCCTTGGCCAGTGAAGGATAATGGCCCAGGGACCTATGTGCCTCCCTCATGGCCTGGGTTATAGGGTGCTGTGTTCCTCTACCAGCACAGTACTTCCCGCAAGCTGGAACCTTATCTTCGCTTCTGTATCCCACTGCCTAGCACAGTGCTTGGTACATTTTGGTTGCTCAGAAATATTTAATGAATTACAGAGGAGCTGCAGTTACAGGAAAGAGCTTTAAAGAGTTGAAGAGCTTTCAAAACTTCAGTTTAAGAAGAATGTTTAGAATAATAGTTTTCAAAGTGATATGTCCACTGGGTTCCATGACAGGTATTACAGGGAGGTTTCTAAGTCAAGTAGGAAGAGATTTTCCAGAAGACAACCTTCTGAAACCAACCTTGTCTCAAGTCAACGTTTTGCCCAAATTTCCCAATGCAGACTCATTCCCTCAAAAGCTTGGCGTCCCAGGAGAAGGAGCAATTTCCTGACCTGTCGCAAACCCCATGCTGGAAGAAGGTGTGTGTGTGTGTGTGTGTGTGTGTGTGTACATTTTCAAATGTACAAAATAAGTAGAGGGTTTATTTTCCCCAAGGGTGCTCCCAAGTACGTTTGACCATGACTAAAAGCACTAACTCTGGACCAAGCTAGGACCTTACTTCAGACCTCCATGCCTCAGTTTCCCCATCTATATAATTGAGAGGTTATAGAGCCCACCACGTGGGGTTGGTATGAGGATGGATGAGTTATATAGCACAACAACTATTTAAATAGCATTTATGTTATATTAAGTATTGAATAATCTAGAGGTGATTTAAAGTATACAAAAGGATTACATAAGTTATATCCTAATTACGGCATTCAATAAAAGGAACTTGAGCCTCCAAAGACTTGGATATCCAGGAATCCTGGAACCAATCCACCACCAATACCAAGAAACACCTACAACTGGATCCTTCTTCCCTGTCCTTTGGGGATGTGGGGGGGGGGGTGCTGCTGTCCTAGGGTCCTTCTGTTCAGGAAGTAACATTGTATCTGGATGGACTTCAGTGACTCCTCACAGCTGCCTTCTGATTGCCTGCTCCTAAGAAATTAAAGTGGTTGATTTACAGAATCCTAGCGTTTAGACCGGCTGGTTTGAGTTCAAGATCCAGCACCTTCCAGCCCAGTAACTTTGAGCAGGTTACTAATCTATCCTAAGCCTTGGAGTCCCATTTTCTAAATGGGAGGAGGGGGGTGTGTTGAGAGAATTGGAAAGGTCATACATGACACATAGTACAAACTCATAAAGGTTAGCTGCTGGGTTTAGCTAAGTTAACTGAACTCTCTGAGCCACGGTTTTGTCGTCTTTTAAAATGGAACAGTAACATTTCATTCAATGGTTGAAAAATCTGTATGAGGTTATGTAAGAGAATGGCTAGCCCACTGCCCCAAAGGGAGATGGATACACAGGAAATCGCCATCTGGGCTCTTGCCCTCCTCTCCCTGGACCCCCCTTATGTCAAAGCATCAAGGCTTTGCCTCTTGGAATCTGCCCAGACTACTGCAGGTAACTTTGTTCCCACGATCTGGACCCTGACACGGAGGTGGGCAAAATTAAACTGATGCAGCCTCTGGGTGCATTTTTTTGACCTCTCAAACCTGAAAAGCAATAGGCTGTGCTGTTTCTTGTCTCTGACCCAAACAGTATGTTGCTGCCTCACACTGGCAAGAGAATGGGGCACTTTGATTAAAGCAGACAAATGCCATCTGGCAGAGTAGTCTGCCATCTTGTCTCCCGAGGGCACTGTTGACATTTAAGGAGAACATGGAATTGGCGGAAAGAAAAAATTCAGTAGTCTAGGTGGCATTAAGGATTTAGGGCAGGTGAATAAGCAGAAATTACATTTCTAGTGCATGACCCCCCCACTTCAATTATGGTTCAATATTCCCATTCCTTTCCCCACCTCTTACTGGAAGGTCACTAAATACAGTCACGGTCACACAAATGGTTTTCCCCAGTATGATGACACCAAGAAGATGAGGCCACACTAGGCAGCTCTGCCTCCCCTCTGTCCCTGAGCTCAGGGACCCTGCTGGCAGAGGCTCCCTAAGGGCAGGACATTGGCCGCTTTGATTCTGTTCTGCATTATAAGTGTCTGGGGTAGTTCTGGCACATAGTAAGCATTTTAGGAGTGAATGAAGTTTCACCTCCTGCTCTCCATATAAGAAATTTGGCCCTTAATCATTCTTATGATTTTGATCTGTAATGTCCCCCCAGAAACTGTAGCAGGCTACAGTGTGCTGATATTAGAATATTGGATCACAAGGGCTCTGACCTCCTCAGTGTATTAATCCATTATGGATTAATAATTGGAATAGGCTACTGAGTAGCAATTATAGGCAGGCAGGTGGGGCGTGGCTGGAGGAAGTAGGTCACTGGGGTCATGACTTTGGAGACTATATCTGTCCCTGGCCCCTCCCTGTTGCTGAGCGGTTTTCCTCTGCTGTGCCCTTCCGCCATGATGTTCTTCCTCACCACAGGCCCAGATCAATGGACCTGGCCAAGCATAGGCTGAGACTTCTGAAACCATGAACCAAAGAAAACTTCTCCTCCTCTAAGTTGTTCTTGGTAGGTATTTTGGTCACAGCAACAAAAGCTGATTAACACAATTATCTATGTCGTTTATTTGTGGATGCCCCTTTTTGGAGAAAGGGCAGGAGACAATGTATGAAAAATCTCTCCCTGTAGCAGGGATCAACACATGGTCAAGAGGGCGGCACTAAGAGACTTTCATTTCTGTCGTGATTTGAATATAGTTTGTCTCATTTGAAACTCCTGTTCAACTTTGGTTCCAATATAAGCGTATTTAGATATGGTGGCACCTTCAAGAAGTGATGGGTCATGGGGCAGTGCCCTCAAGAATGGATCCATTGGCTCTCCAGGCACTGAGCTAATTCTTGACAGAGTTACCACTCTCCCAAGAATGAACAAATGACCACCAAAGTGGTTGTTGCACAGGGAGGCCAGCCCTCAGATTTTGTGTTGTCTGTACATTCCACTTGCTCTTCTGCCTCCCTGCCATGATATGGTGCAGCCCAAGGCCCTTGCCAGATGTGACTGCCCAATCTTAGATTTCTAGTCTCTAGAACCATGAGCTAAATAAACCTCTGCTCTTAGTAAATAACTTAGCCTGAGAAAATGGACTCAGATATTCTCCAGCTGAGCGTGAGACCCTGGGCATGCCTTCCTCTCCTGGAGTTTACACTCCACCTGTTCAGTAACATTTGCTGCAGAGCACTTATTGGCTGAGTTAGCATTTACTCAGGAACCCATCAGAAGAGGAGGGAGGGTTGGATTTTCCAAAGCAGGAGTTGATCCTTTTGCCCTGACACATCCTTAATTTCTTACTCCTCACCCCCATGAATCCCTTCCAAGAATTAGTAGAGATAGTCCAGGCTGAACTGTAGAATGAGAAAGTTCTAGTTAGTCAAATCTTACTGGAAGGAACCTCTGTTTTTTGTTTTCTTTGTTTGTTTTACTTTTTTGAGGTTTTCCCTATCCAACTGGCCAGGTCACTAATGAAAGTCAAAGTCCTGCCAGTGCCCCAGACAGTGGATTTACTGAAGGTCTAGCCCAGTCAGCCTTTCTCAGGACGGCTGTGCTCTGAGGTACGCCTCTCGATAGCTTTACTCTGTATTCTGAGGAGCAACCAGGAGACACCTTCAAAATCTGACCTAGCTTTGGTGTTTCACAAAGCATCCCCTTTGGTCTGCCACCACCACCAGAGGGGACTTAGATGAGAGACTTCTGTGATCACATTTGTAACTAGCAAACTGCCTAAGCTTGTAAGTATCTGTGGAATGGCAAACATGATGGATGATGAACATGTTTCATTGCAAGTGGTTTGCTTTTAATTTTTTTTAATTACCTTGTAGGAAAGAGAAAAGAAAGAATGAAAAAGGCACAGATCAGTACCCCAGCAGTTCCATCAGGATCTTTGAATCTACATGGCTGCTAAGCTGTCTCTTCTTTTCCTTCCGCCATTTTGGTTCTGGCTCTATATGCTTTCCTTCTCCTTCCCCATATCCAGGGCCAGGTCATGGGCGTGTGTGGCCTGTGTGGTCCCGTGGGGTTACAAGCTCTGAAGGGCTATATACTTGGTTTAATGCTCTGCTATGGCTTAAAAAAATCTTAATATTTTATTTTTTATATTTTTTGCAGTACTAGGGATTGAACCCAGTGGTGCACTACTACAGAGCTACATTCTCAACCCTTTCTTATTTTTCATTTTGAGACAGGGTCTCCCCAGGTTACCAAGGCTTGCCCCAAATTTGTGGTCTTCCTGCCTCAGCTTCCCAAGCACAGCTGGGATTACAGGCATGGGATTACACCTAGCTGGAAATCTTAACTTTTGAACAAAAAGAAGTGCACTTTCATTTTGCTTGGGCTCCACAAATTATGTAGCCTATCCTGCCCACATCCTTTCCAGGCCAAGTATCTGTCTTGCCCTTGGCTTTCCTGATATCAAGTTTCTACCTTTCACACAATTATTATATATTTTGTACAATATGAAATTGTATGTTTCATCTCAATACATTGAGGCAGCACTCAATATATGACATTAAGAGTTTCAACATAAATCATTGCTCGTTCTTTATATGCCAGAATTGAGGTGGAGAAATGTCCTTGAATACTTGGAGATCCAGTGCAGCCATGAATATTTAGCTCTTGGGGGGATGTATGGAGATCTTCTCACTAGAAAATTATAAAAAGATAAGCAAGGACAACCCAGGGGCTATGGAGACTCAAGAAAAGTGCAAGCTTTCCCATCCAGTTATGGTTCACTCTGTGTGTCAGCTTGCCTGGGCTACAGAGTGGCCAGACATTTGTCAAACATTAGTCTGTGTGATCTTAGATGAGTATTTTGCACTGGTAGACTGAGTAAATTGCATATTGCCCTCCCTAATTTGGGTAGGCCTCATTCAATCAGTTGAAGACCTGCATGGAACAAAAACTCTCAGTCCGTGAGTAATAGGAAACTCCTGCTGCCCACCAGTCATGGAGCTGGGAAGTCAGTCTTCTTTGTTTTCCTGATTTCCAACTTGAACTACAGCATCAGCTCTTCTTGAGTCTTGAGCATGCCAGCTTTTGGACTGGAACTTACTCCCATCAGTTCTCCTGGTTCTCAGGCCTTTCAACTGAGACTAGAACTACACCGTTGTCTCCTCTGGTCACCAGCTTGTCAACTGCAGACCTTGGGTTTTCATCCTCTACAATCACCTAAGTCAGTTCCTCATCATAAACTTTCCTGTTGGTTCTGTGTCTCTGGGGAAGCCTAGCACATCCCCGTAGTTTTCCCCAGAACCATAAGCATTGCTGTTCAGCCTTGCTACTCCAGACATGGTCTGAGGACCAGCAGACACATTTCTGGTGTCAGAAATGCTCAGTCTCAGGCCCCATCCAGACACATGGAATCTGAATCTACGTTTCAACAAGATTCCAACTGATTCCTCTGCACATCAAAACTGAGAAACACATCAGCCCCTCTTTGAAAATGCAAAACCACCCGGAAGAATAACAATATTAAAAATACAGGCGTACAGACGGGGTGTAGCTCAGTGGCAGAGTGCTGTGCTTCAGGCTCTGGGTACTGTCCCCAGCACCAAAAATAAATTAATTAGCTTAATAAAATAAATGAATGCTTGGTAATAGGATGAGTTCAGCCAAGCCTTTCTTACCTGGGGACAGACATTGGAAGTGGGTGAAAGAGGACCTAGAAAAGGAATGAAGAGGCCAAGAAATTTTATGGAGAAAGGACTTTGCATGTCCAATGAATACCAATAGAGTCAAGGTCAGAGAGGCGGGCCAGGCGAATCAGGCCACTTCAGCCTCAAGTAGCATAGCATGCCTTCTCTTTGTAATTTCCTTTATTGCATTTTATTTTCTGTGTTTTCCCTGGAGTGGCAGTTTGTGGAGAATCTCTCCCATTTGGCTGCAAACAGGCCCTGAGCACTAGCAACACTTCTGCAGAATTGGCAAGGACCATGCTATGGAATATTCCAAAAACTTCAAGGCAAAGGGACAAACAACCAACGCCCCCCCCCCAAAAAAAAAAAAAAAAAAAAAAAAACTCCTCCACATGTATTTGAAAAGAAAAGAGCTAAGGATCAAAAACAATTACTGGGAATGCATCCAGGGGTCTCCAAAAGAAACCCGATTTGATTTGCTCTTCTCTGTGCCTGCTCACTCCAGCCTGGCTATTAATTTACACAGTGAAAGTTCCTCTTGCAACGAATTGTGACTGTGCAGGGTGGTGGGTTTCTGGGGTGATCATCTTGGCCCCATGAGATTCTCTGCCCTTGCAGAGGACAGAGTGTTCATTGCTCAGCTTGCTTGCTGACCCAGCAAGGTGACAGCAAGACCGGGCTTCCTTCTTCCCCACCTCCTGCACCTGGGCAAGGCAGGGCACAGGGAGCATGCCAGCACACGTGCCTGCCACCACCTGCCTGACGCCGCGTGAGTATTATTGTCTACTCTGTACAAGTGTCATCTCTCTCCTATCCAAGACAATAGCCTGGGAAAGACTGGAATGTCGCCATGCTACCTCAGCATAACACTCACTAAGCCTGGACAGGCTCTCCCCAGGAAGACAAATCGGTGCAATGAAGCCAGAGTAATCAGCTTCTCCTCTTGCGATACGGTGACAGCCCCATTTTCCGTCCATCCATATGGAGTTATTGACCCTATGCACAAAGAGTCTAGAGAGGAGTAAAGGAAAGGACAATTAGCTGTTACTCTGCCGAGACTACCTTGAGCAAAGCCCTTCTGTCCCTTACCAGCTGTGTGACCTTGGGCAAGTTACTTAACCACTCTGTGCTCCATGACCCTCATCTGTAAAATGAGGCTTACAACAATGTCCTTCTCAGAGAGATGTTAGGAGGGTTGAATAGGATGATGCAATGAAGAGCTTGGAACAGGATCTAGCCCATCTTAGAGACAGTAAGGGCCCCACGTTCCTCTACAAAATGCCAGAATCACTTCTGAAAGGCTTTCTAAGCATCTTCAGATGCCTCCATAGACCCCAAAAGTCTTAGGAACTCACATATCCAAGCTCTCATCCTATTTACTCCAGCACATTCCCCAAATAAGAATAAACCAGTCCCCGCTGGCCTCTTCCTTTCCCAGGCAGTTCCTGGCTGTAAGGAGGCTAGAGAAATGGAGGCAGCTGACTTAGTCTCCCCACTTTTCCTCTCATCTAATAAATGCCCATGCTGGATCTGGATCCACCTTCAAAATGACTCTGGAACCCACCCTGCTGCAGCCCCGCTGCACCCACCTCTGGGAACACAGTAGCTTTCAGTCCGGGCTTCTGCCTCCACTTTCTGAAAAATCTCTTCACTAGATAGATGACAAAGACCATGATCTTATCTCTCCTGCACCCGTCCTACCTTTCTGATTTCCCAAAGTCAAACCCCTTCCTGTCAATCCCCAAAAAACCCTGGAATACGTGTCCATCCAAGTTCTCCACCCAGGGTGATCCTGCTCTTCCTTCAAGACCAGCACGACTATGCCCCCTGGAGAGGGTTCCTCTTCCTGCCTGACTGCTGATCACCTGTGACATGAGAAGCACAGCATTATGCAGTGGCTAATCCAGCTTTCCATGTGACAGTCACATCAGAAATATCAAATGTCAACATATCAGAATATATATCAAAATATGCTCTATGCCATCCATTGAAGAGTTAAAGAGATTGAGTAGATTGAGATTGCCCAGACTCATTCTGCAAGACCAGGCCTCTTGATTTGTTGTTTTCTAACTCCTTCTTCCCCAGCCTCCCAGACCCAATCTGTTCTCTGTTCAGTTGGGTTCCAGAACGTTGGTGTCCTGAACAAAGAATGAATCGAGACACACACGAGGAACTGGCAAAATGCAGAGCCACTGAAGGTCAAGGTGAGAGTGGTACTCCCAAAGGGGGAGCCCAGTGAGAAGGAGGCCAAGACCCCCATGTCTGGAAGCTAGTCTTATGTGCTGAGCTGTGGGCGTTCTCTTCCCTCACTCCACTTCTCCATTGGTTACCTTGTAACACCTAATTAGGACACTGCCCACTTTATCCCCATTGGTTATTTTAAAATACCAAATCTGTGGTGGGAGTTGTCATGATGATCAGTCCTTGGTGGTGGGAGTTGTCATGGTAATGGGACTGATCATCAACAGGCCCTTGACTTGTCTCCTTGTCTCGTCCTCCAGCAACATCTTTCTTATACCTGCCTCCACCATCTTGGTGTCCCCAAACTCCTACCTTACCAATCTATCCCCTCATGTTCAGACCTGGCACCGACACAGCCCATGACACTTAGAAACTATGTCCGAGGGGCTGGACATTCTCACTGCTATGAGATAGCTCCTCCATGATGCTCTTGACTCCGTCTTTATGTTCCCACCACCCAGCTCCATACCTGCCAAGAAGTAGATCAACCCATTATGGAGAAATAAAATGTATGATAGAGTGTATGCAAGATTCTCAGAAGGAAGACCTGCCGTGTTTCTTAATTTATTTTTTAAGTCTTTGAACAATGTCATACATGTCTATGGGGTACACTGTGATATTTTAATACATGTATAAAACATCTAATGAGATCAAAATTATTTCTTTGTATCAGAAACATTCAAGATTCTATTAGCTATTTAGAAATGCACAGCTCTCACCAACCATGGTTTTATTGCTGTGCTATAGAACATTGGAAGTTCTTCTTGTGTTCACCTGCACCCTGTACCTGGTCACCATCCTCTCTCCACCCCTCCCAGCCTCTGGTAACCACTCTTGTACACACAGCTTCTGTGGAATCCATGTTTTTAGCTTCCACTTGTGAGTACATGCAGCACTTGTGCCTGACTTATTTCACTTAATGTAGTGTTCCCTAGTTCCACCCATATTGCTGTATGTGACCCGATTTTATCCTTTTGTTTTGGGTGAATAATATTCCACTGTGTAACACATCATGTTCTCATCATGCATTCATCTGTTGATGGTTAATTGCATATCTTAGTAACTGTGAATAGTGCCACAATAACCAGCAGAGTGCAGGCATCTCTTGGGTCTGCTGATTTCATTTCCTTTGATTGGATCCCAGAAGTAGGAGAGCTGGATCATATGGTAGAGGAGATCTGTCTTCAGTTTTCTGAGGAACATCTGTACTGTTTTCCATAAGGTCTGCACTAACTTACATTCCCACTCACAGTGTATGAGAGTTTCCCTTTCTCTGCATCCTGGGCTCATTTCTTGTCCTGATCCAACCTTCCTCCTTCCCAGAGGGTTTCTCTGGCCCTTGTATGTGTAGTATGGTCATCTTCTGCATTTTTCCTTGGAAGGTAAATGCTGTTGTTTGGATCTTAAATGTTCCCCTAAGCTCCGTGTGTTGGAGGCTTGGACTCCGGAAGGGGGTGCCATCTGGAGTTGGTGACACCTTTATAAGGTGTGGCCTGGAAGGAGGTGTCCAGGTAATTGGGGCCTCATCTTGTGGCATGACCTGCACAACAGTTTGTTAGGGGCTAACCAGAGTGAGGGGATGGAGAAAAGACAAACAGACACACAAACAGAGAAAAAGCTGGGGCTCGGTGGTTCAGCCAACCCCTGATGGGGGCAGACTGACTGCATTTATTACATAGGTTTAAACATCAAAAGGATTTATTGTGAGAAAGTGTCTTCAGAGCACTCAGAGTGAAGGGTGAACTTCTATGCTGCAAATTATAATTATCAGTTCACACCCATAACTCTACCCCCCAGGCAGCTGATGTTTGAACCTGAGGTCAAGAACTGATAAAATTCTGCGGCTGGCACAGAATTTCCCTTTTAACAGGGTGTCACCATAGCAACTGGGCAATCTTTGATTGGTACCTTTGCACTGAGTCTTCTCCAGAAGGGCATCGCCTCTGTCCCAGGAGAGTTCAAGACCCTTAATTCAGTCGCCACTCCTGACAGCCTTGGAAGAGAATAGCGGAAGCCTGCTCTCTTCCTTCCTTCCTTCTTTGCTTCCCAGCCACGAGCTGAGCAGGTATGTCCAGCACATGCTCCCACCAAGGTGTGCTGTCTCCCCACAGGCACAAAAGCAACGGGACCAGCTGATCATGAGCTGGACCCTCAGCTGTGAGCCAGAATGTAAGTTATAATCTCCTGCATTGTCATGATGAAAAACTGGCTGACACTGAAAGGAGCGTGCACTGGTCAGAGAGAGGCTCTGATTTAACAAACACTTAAAGCTGCCTGCTCTGTGCAATGTCCCATGTCGGGGCAAAGGGAAAGCGGAAGATGTGAGGACAGAGCAGATCCAGCATCAGCCATGCACAGTTGTAGCAGAGAAAAGCAAACAGGAGAGCAAAGACTGCAACAGCTCGGCCAGGAAGGGAAGGCCCAGCCCAGGCCCCTGCGTCAGGAGCCCGCTCGGCTTTGCACATGACCAACAGCAGGGCCAGGGTGTGGGCTCAGAGATAGAGTATGTGCTCAGTGTGTGCAAGGCCCCTGGGATAGCCAGCACCACCATAGGAGGGAAAAATTCCCAGTAGCAATTATCCTCATGGTTTATTCAAATTCAGGTGTGACTCTTTAAGTACTGTATTGCTTTGCTTAAGTACCACAGACTGAACAGTTAAATGCCAGAACTTTAGGTCCTTACCGTTTTGGAGGTTGGAAGTCCAAGATGAGGGTGTCAGCACATGCGTTTTCCTAAGGTCCCTTTTCATGACTGGCATTCCGTGGCCTTCCTGCTGAGTTCTAACAAGATCTCATTTGTCTGTCTATCTTTCTCTCTCTCTCTCTCTCTCTCTCTCTCTCTTCTTTCTTTCTTAATTTCTTTCTTTCTTTCTTTCTTTCTTTCTACTGGGGATTGAACTCAGAGGCACTCTACCACATAGTTGCATCTGCAGCCCTTTTTTATTTTTTATTTTATTTTGCTGAGTTATCTAGGCTGGCCTCACACTAGCAATCCTCCTGCCTCAGCCTCCCAAGTCACTGGATTACAGACCTGGGCACCATGCCTGGCCATACTCTCTTTTCCCATAAAAACACCAATAGGATTGACTTTGGGCCCAGTCTGATGGTCTCATTTCCTCTTAATCACCTCTTCAAGTCCTATCTCTGAATACAGCCATGTTCTGAGGTACTGGGATCAGAGTCTCAACATACGAATTTTGAGGTACACAGTGGGCCCATAATAAGTGCCCACCACCCACCGAGTCTTCTACGATGCAAACAATAAACACGACATGCAACTGAGTGGATGCCGTTTCCCACTGTGTTCCTGTCAATCTTCTTGGTCAAGCAACTGCTCGTTGAGTTGCATTGAACTCTTCAGTCAGTTAGTTAGCAAAGGGTCATGGGAAAACATCCTTTCTCTTCAGAAGTGTTTCTTCTCTTTCTTTTCAAAAAGGAGAGGCAAAAATGCATGATTGGGATTTCTAAGTGTTTCTTTTAAAAGCCTGTGAGTAAAGCAGAACGATAATTATGTAGCCTTAGTATCCAAAGAGCAAAGCATCTCATATTTCAAGGACAGCTTCCACGCACGTGTGCACATTAATAAATTGGTGTGCTCTTTTTCTTGTCTAAAGAGAGAGGAAGCAAGAGGGCCCAGGGAGGGTGCAAGAGCGCTGTGCCCAGGGCACCAAGGCAGAGACTTCCTGAGCTTGGGAAAGGAGCCCTTTCTCACTCTCTCCCCTGTCCTGCCTGATTCCAAGTCTCTGACTCAGCTCCCGCCTGCAGGTGCCCTTCAATAGCTGCATTATTCATTTCTTTCAGCATGTAAGTTAAATTTTTTTCTTCTTTTCCACACTAAAACAAGTGTTGCTTTTATCCCCTCAAAACTTGTAGTGTGTAAGGAGCAATGTTCCAGACTTTGTTGTTGAAAATGATTTTCTTTGATTGGTCAAACCCCAAATTTCAACACATAAACTGGTAACTGGAAAAAAAAAAAAAAACAGTGAACCACCATGACTTTGGTGTTTTTTTTCTTTTGTTTTTTGTTGGTTTTCTGTATTTACTCCTATGTGATTCCCTGGGCCAGCTGGCGGAAATAGAAAAGATGGATAACTTTTTTTTTCCTTATTCACTACTCCAAGATAATTCCTGATTAGACATGAAGGGCTTGGGCATCATTATAACTCATTTTTAACAAGCAGATAATAAAGGACAAGGACAAACTAATCTCTATTATTAAAGAAAATTGTTTCATGTAATAAACACTGGCTCTAATCCTGAGAGAAATGTATACAAACAGGACTAACAGGTACTGTGTGTGTGTGTGTGTGTGTGTGTGTGTGTGTGTGATGCTAAGGGCCAAACCCAGGGCCTGGTACATGCTAGACCAGGGCTCTGCGGCTGAGCCACACTCCTAGACTGTATATGTATGTGTGTGTTTTAATTTAAATCTTTTTTAGTTATAGATGGACACCTATCTTTATTTATTTATTTATATCCATGTGGTGCTGAAGATCAAATCCAGTGCCTCACACATGCTAGGCAAGCACTCTACCACTGAGCAACCACCCCAGTCCCCTATATCTGTGTGCTTTTAATAAGTGTGTGTGAAGCTTGTTTGATTTTTTCAGATTATATCTCTTGAAGAAAATCTGTGATGTGATTAGGAAAATATCCCCATCAAATATTGCTACGAAGTTGGCCTTGCTCATTAAAATAGTCTTACTTGGGACATAGAAAGGAGGGAGAGAGAGTGAAGCCAAGCGTCACAGATCAAAATCCAGGGGAGGCAGAAGCTGAGGCAAAGATTAATATGTGGGAAAGCTAAGGAGAGGTACATTAGCCCATTTTCTGTTGCTATTGTAAAATGCTTGAGGCTAGGTATTATATAAAGAAAAGAGGTTAATTTAGCTCACAGCTGTGGAGGCTAAAAGATCAAGATCCAGGGTGACTTCAGTTTCTGGTAAGGGCCCCCTGGCTGCATCACAACATGGCAGAGAAAGGGAAATAGCTACATACTAAAGGGCTACCTACTATTGTAAGCACAAACAGGGTTCCACGAGAACTCTACTAAGCCTTTCTAGTGGCAGCACCCCCAGTGACCTAAACACCCAGTACTAGACCCCGCTTCTTAAAGCTCCCACCACCTTCAACATCACCATGCTGGGCAGCTTCCAACCCATGAAACTGTGTGTATGTGTCTTGGCAGGGGATTGGTCAGCTTCGTCACTGCTGTGACAAAAGGACCTGACAAGAACAATTAGAGGAAGAAAAGTTTATTTTAGGGCTCACAGTTTCAGGGGTCTCCGTCTATAGATGGCTGACTCCATTCCTCCGGGCCTGAGATGAGGCAGAACATCATAACAGAAGAGGGTGGTGAAGGAAAGTGGCTCAGGGTATGATCAGGAAGCAGAGAGAGTGTGCTTCTCACCAGGATGACACCCCCAGGGACCCACCTCCTCCAGCCACACCCTCCCTGCCTACAGTTACCACCAAGGGAATTCGCATCAGGTTATTACCAATTGGGGTACAATCATTCATCTCCAAACTTTACTGCATTGTCTCACACATGAGGTTTGTTGGGACTCCTAATATCTAAACCATAACAGGGGACACACCCAACCTATATCCAAGCCAGCCAGGTATGGTGGTTCACACTTGTGATCTCAGCAACTCAGGAGGCTAAGGCTGGAGAATTATAAGTTTGAGGCCAGCTTCAACAACTTAGCAAGACCCTGTCTCAAAATGTAGCATAAGATGGGGCTGGGGTTGTGGTTCAGTGGTAGAGCACTCACCTAGAGACGCACATGTGAGGCTCTGAGTTTGATTCTCAGCACTACACAAAAAATAAATAAAGGTATTATGTCCACCTACAACTAAAAATATGTATATAAAATAAAGGAAAGTGCTCTAGCTCAGTGGTAGAGCACTCTGGGTTCAACCCCCAGTACTACAAAACAAAACAAAATGGAAATTCTCTATCCAAAGCATAACAGGTGGGGAAGAGCAGGAGCAGAGGGAGAAGGTGGGCCACAGTACATTCTCAACAACCAGCCCAAAGCTGGGCTGGCGCTTCACTGGATGCAAAATGCCCCTGAGAAAGGGTGTCTTGGGGGGAGGCTGCTTTCCTTGGTGGAACTCATTCCCAAGGAGAGCTGATGGCTGAGAGAAACTGGGGGAGAAAATTCTCCAGTCTCCAAGACGGAGTCGGGATCCACATGACTGCTCCCTTGGCCAGCCACCAAGGAAGCATCTCTACTTCCAGATTTGTCCCTGGGCCTCACAGGTCTCACTGCTCAAGGAGGGGCTTCTCTTTGGTTTTGCCCTCTGCATTTTATAGACTTGATATTTTGGTTGCTAATATTAGAAAAGCTGGGAAACTTCCCATAAAATTCCAGATTTATAGTTTCTCTTGGAAAAAAAAATCAAAATATCTGGCCATAGGGAAACTAAATCTCTTCAAGGCCACGGACAGCAGGCATGGCACAAGCTCAACCGGGTGAGCATCTCCCTAGCCAGCCGACTTCGGTTATTTGAACATGACTTCGAAGTTAACTCTCCTTTGTTTTTTTGTTTTGTTTTGTTTTGTTTTTTTTTTTTTTCTCCTTTGTTTTTAATGCCATCAAGTCAGACAATCTTTTATCCTACCCCAAACAAACTAGTCTCTCAATTACACATAACCTGTAGCCAATATGAATTTGAAAATGAGGAGAAAAGAAATCAAACCCAGGGCTGGGGAGATAGCTCAGTTGGTAGAGTTTGGGTTCAATCCCCAGCACCACAAAAAAAAAAAAATTAAAAAAAATAAAAGAAAGAAATCAAACCCACAGCTGCACACCTTGTCCAGCACCACCCCTGAGTAACTGGGCTGGTAGATGTGAGTTATGCTTCCCTCCGTCAAGAAAACAACCTCAGAGACATGTGTGACATGTTACAGAGTAATTGCACGTTTGTTATGGATCGAGGTCTTTAACATGAACCAACCGTAAGAAATGTCATTTAAAAATAATTACTCTTTTTGCTAGAGAGCACTGCAGCTACAAACCCAAGCTATTCAGGTCAAGTCACAATAGGAGTTTTGATTCACTCCCTGGTGATGTGTGTTGAAATATGACTTATTCCAAAGCTTAACAGAGTCAATTTGTTGTGAGCACATAAACCAATCAGTGGAGCATAGCCTTCAATATTGTCAGTCTCGCCACTAAAGTGGTATCCCAATACAGGCCAGGGGTTATGAAGACACTCAGTGGCTTCCCTCTTCCTTCCATGTTCATGGGACACAGTTTGCTCAGGTTGTGGTGGGTCCCACCCAGACAGAGCCACCAGGGATGAGCATAATTGAGCTGAGTCTATCACAGATATCACATTCCAATGTGATGGAAAGTCACTTCCCCAGCTTCCCTTGAAGCTTCATTGGCTAAGTGAACTGGTCTCTTTTTTGGGTTTTTTTTTTTTTGGTACTGGGGATTGAACCCAGGGGCACTCGGCCACTGAGCCACATCTCCAGCCCTATTTTGTATTTTATTTAGGAGACAGTGTCTCACTAAGTTCCTTAGGGCCTCACTAAGTTACTGAGGCTAGCTTTGAACTCTTGATCCTCCTGCCTCAGCCTCCCAAGTGCTAGGATTACAGGTATGCACCACCGCCCCCCGCATGAACTAGTTTCTTAATTGAGATTTTGGGGAAATTTCCTAGAATGCTTCTGAATAAGATCATTTTTTAAAAACCCTGATATAAAAGGTCAGGTACAAGAACAGAGCTTTCTAGTTGCTGTGGTTGGGATGTGGTTTGTCTCTACCAAAACTCAGGTTAAAGCTGGGCATGGTGGCGCAGGCCTGTTATCCCAGCGACTCAGGAGGTTGAGGCAGGAGGATCGCAAGTTCAAAGTCAGCCTCAACAACTTAGCGAGGCCCTAAGCAACTCAGTGAGATCCTGTCTCTAAATAAAATACAAAATAGGGCTGGGGATGTGGTTCAGTGGCCGAGTGTCCCTGAGTTCAATCCCTGGTTCAAGGAAAAAAAAAAAAAAATTCTCAAGTTGAGGCGTGGTCCTAAAGAGGTAGTGTTGGGAAATGTGCCTTTGAGAGATATTGGGACTTTTGCAAGGAATTAATGCTTTTTCCCCCCCAGGAGAGCATTCTCACCCTCACATGACTGGATTGGATACCTCAAGAGCGAGTGGTTATAAAGTGAGCCTGGCACATCCTCTCACTCTCCTCGAGCACCTCCATCAGGCTGTGATGCAGCTAGGGGCGCTTGCCAGATGCACCATGTTGGTTGGACTTTTCAGTCACCAGAGTCATGGACTGAATAAACCTCTTTTCTTTATACATTATCCAGCTTCAAGTATTCTGTTAGAGCAACACAAAATAGACTAAGGCACTGGTACTGCTCTTCTTTTCCTGGAGCTGTGGCAGCCATCTTGAAATTGTGAGGTGACAGTTATGTAAGTGAAAAACAGAATGAAGGGAAAATAGAATCTGGATCTGGTTGATCATTAGGACCATCCCTAGAAATGCCTACATCCAACTTTTTTCTGAGAGAGGTAAGAAATATATGCATGTAAATATGTATGTGTATATGTGTGTATGAAAATATATATTATATGTAACATACACATATATTTTATACACACACATATATACTCTAAACCACTTTTAGTTCAATAGTCTATTACATTCAGTCAAGAGCATTACTAATTGGCAAAGAGTTTGGAGAAGAAAAGTCCATTTAATATAACAAGAAATCATTCCCTGTAATTTAGACATGGCTTTTCATTCACTGATAATGGTATCTTCTTATTTTGAACTTTAGTTTATTGTGTTTTTTCAACACAAATACTATCTAACACTGTGTTAGTCAGTTTTTTGTCCCTGTGGCTAAAATACCTGACAAAAACAACTGAGAGGAGGAAACATTTATCTTGGGACTCACAGCTCCAGAGGTTCAGTCCGTGGTTGGCTGACTCCATTGCTCTGGGCCCAAGGTGAGGCAGAACATCATGGTGGAAGGGCACAGTGGAGGAGCACTGCTCACCTCATGGTGGTCAGGAATCAGAAAGAGAAAGGGGAAGAGGCTTCAGGGAAGATGAAGGCTTCCAGGGCATGTCCCTAATGACCCATCTCCTCCAGCCATGCTCTGCCTGCCTACAGTCACCACTAGTCAGTCCATTCAAGCTAGGACGGACGGGTTAGGTTACAGCTCTCATCCTCCAATCACTTCACCTCTGAACATCCCTGCATTACCACAGGAGCTTTGGGGGGACGCCTCATATACACACAATAACAGAAAACATCCTACTAGTTCCTCTGAATTATGCAGAATCTTAGGACTTAATGTTTTTTTAAATATTTTTTAGATATTGATAGACCTTTATTTTATTCATTTATTTATATGTGGTACTGAGATTCAAACCCAGTGCCTCACACATGCCAGGCAAGCACTCTACCACCGAGCCACAACCCCAGCCCCCAGGACTTAATGTTTATGTAGGCAGAAAGTTGAGGACTTCCTTCCAATCTTTGCAACTTAATGACTAGACAGAAGGCTTTTCTGGAATTTCTTATATAATGTACAGAAAGCACAGTTAATGATCCCAAAGCATGGGCCAACCTTTTTTATTATTATTTTTGATTCATTGTACACAAATGGGGTGCGACTTTCATTTCTCTGGTTGTACACAAAGTAGAGTCACACAGTATGTGTGATCATACATGCACATAGGGTAATGATGCTTGTCTCGTTCTAATCCATGTCTAAAGCTCTAAGCATGGATTAGCTCTGCGGTAGCAGGCGTGAGACAGGAGTCCAAGAAAGAAGTCAGCTCTGTGAGCCCATGGGAAACCACTCAAGAGAGAAAAGCCAAGGAAGACCCTTGGTTTTGACTGCAATGGCCTCGGTGACCTCCAAGGAGGAAGTTCCAGGGTATGTTAGAAACAGGGCAGAGTGAGAGGGAGGCAAAGGAAGGCTGGAAAGACAAGGAGCAGGTGGGAGAAATAGATTATCAGAAATAGCAAATGTTAGAATCACTGCCCTGTTTCTAGCATCCCTGAAACTTCCTCCTTGGAGGTCACTGAGGCCATTACAGTCAAAACCAAGGGTCTTCCTTGTCTTTTCTCTCTTGAGTGGCTTCCCATGGGCTCCCAGAACTGACTTCTTTCTTGGACTCCTGTCTCCCAGCCTGCTACCACAGAGCTAATCCATGCTTAGGGCTTTAGACATGCCCTTGTCATCAGAAGTGGAAAGAAAGCAGTAGTCAGGGCACCTGGCTGAAAGACCAGCCTTCACCTCTTGCAGGCTGGAAGTCCTTGCGTGAGTCACTGAACTTCTCTGAGCTTTAATTGATAGCCATGAGCTGCTCCACCTGTATAAAAAGACATGTTTGCGGTGCCTGCCACCCCATCCTCCCTTGTCTGAGACCTGTCCCCCACATGGCCTGGGCCACCGTGTTTGCATTATGTGACCCAGACAGACAGATTATTGGCCTGATGGCAAATATCCAAGGAGAGTCAAAGTCTTGACTGGTCAATGACTAAAAGTACTCTCGCTCCCTCAAAAGCCTGAGCAAAACCCCAGAGCGTGAAGTCTAAGGGTAAGTAAGTCCAGGACGATGACACCAGGTGAGACAGTCAGCTCGAAGAACAGACAACGGTAGCATCCAGGGGAGGCGGGAGAATCATGCAGACACAAGGACAGGAGGCAGTCCTGGAGATGGGTCTCATCCAAGTCCCTGGCTGCTCTCAGGTTCTCCCGAGGCTCAACTGTTCCCTGGTTCTATGATTCATACTCAAATCCTTTCAGTTGATTCCTTTTATTTCTCTTTCTATCTGATACTTTCAACTAAAAAGCCTTGGCCAGCAGAGTCTCACATAAGAATGGTGGAAACAGGAAGCCAGAAGAGAGCCAACTCCTTTTAGTTCAACAAATGTTCTGCCTCCTCGTGAAGCCCCTGCAGTGTTCCATCAGCCCTAACAGAGTCCAAAAAGTTCCTTCTGAACATTCACTATGGGCTTGACCTTGAAGGGGCCTGGTGGGATTTGGGAAAGGGGGAAAGGGAGGTGAATGGAGGTAGACAAGAGCCCAGGGACAAAGTAAGCAGGGAGAGGGGGAAGGGGAGGGAGGTTTCAGGGAACAAGACAGACAATGGATGCTCACCAAGGGTCCCATTTTCTGTCTGCCTGATTTATATTCCCTCCCCTTTTTGTACTAGAAGCCACGTTTCTCATAGAGAACCCATTCTAAAGGGATTTGGCTAGAGTTCCTGCCACCACCACCATCACCATCAGCACCACTATCACCACCACCAGCAGCACCACCACCACCACCACCACCATCACCACCACCACCACCACCATCACTACCACTAACCACCACAACCATCACCACCATCACCACCATCACCACCACTACCACCACCACCATCACCACCATCACCACCACCACCATCACCACCACCACCACCACCAACACCACCACCACCACCACCACCATCACCACCACCACCACCATGCCATGGGTGGGCACCTGACCCACACCAGGCCAATCAGAGTGCACTCCATTCTCCAAGTCACTCAGGTGGAAGGGCAAGTTCATAAGATTGAGTCATGACCTGTGCCACTCCGCATCTAGCTCTTGTTCTCTAGATCATGAACTATGAAGAAACTATTAGCTGATGGATGTCAAGGATAATCTTGGGTCTCAGGTGGAGAGATCTGGCTGGAGATCAAGCAGGAACCACAGAGAAGAGGGCAGATGGCATCCCCTAGACTCTTGAATCCTGCTCTGCCTCAGGCCACTCCCACCCTCCCATGATGCCCAGTTGTAAAGAACTAATGCTTCCCCTCTTTTCCTGACAGTGGTTTGATGAGTTTCTATCAGTTGCAATGAAAGGAGCCTTCCCAAAGGCAGGGGAGGGTGGAAGAGGGCTGGACTGGGCGGGCTTGGGCGTCGCTGGGGCTCGAAGGCCAAGCAGAGAAGTTTGTCTCATTCTGACAGTTGAACATTTTCTAGGAAGAGGTAAGAGAGGCTGCTGTCCATCTTCAGGGCTGATTCGACGAATTAGGGGCACTAAGCTGACCTTTCCTTTAACCGTGAACACAGCATGTCCACAACGTTTCCTTCCCAGTAAGAAATCAACTCCCAACAACAAGTTCAGATAAAAGAGAGTATTAGTCTCAGAACTCTCACTCAGATGGGCTTGAGTTATCATTGAAATGTGTTCTGCTTCCCTCCCGGAACACCAGAGCCCAACCCGAGAATGTAGCAATGCCCGGGGCCGAGCCCCCATCCAGCCGGATTTCACCCGCACAGTTCAGGATCGCTGACCCTCCTCCGGGCTGTGAACACCTGATAAAGTGTGCAGGCTCTTCCCATGACCAGGGACCCAAAATGGAACAAAAGAAATACAGAGACCATGACTCCAGCGATTTACAAAACGGGGCCAGAGAAAAGCACGTACATCCACAGGTGGAAGAAAGAGGGTAAAAAGGAACGAGAAGGAGAATAGAGGATGCAGTGAGAAGAAGAAATGAGAGAAGCAAAGCAGTAGGAGGAGAAGCAGCAGAGGTGGAGAGAGGAAGCTAAGAACAAAGAGGAAAGGGAGGAAGGAACAGGGAGATGTCTGTGTCCAGACCCGCCTCTTCCCTGGCCTCCATTTCCTTCTCTGGAGCATCCAGAGGCAGGCCAGCTGCATAATCTATAGCACCCAGTGCAAAATCGAAATGGGGAACCCCTCATTCAAAACGTACCAAAAGTGTCAAGATAGCAACAGCATGGTATTCAACCAAGTGCGGACTGCGGAACCCTGTCCTACAGTGCAGGTCACGTGCAGGGGAAGGTGAACTAGACCACGGTTCTCCAAGGGCTTCGGTTCAAGAACAAAAGGTTCCTTCATCTCATAACTGGGAAGCAGCTCACATCTCCCGCTCTGCCCTTGAAAATTCACAGCACATATGAACAGCTCCAAGGAGCCCTGTTGAAAAGAAACTACTATAACTTCATTGAAACCAGCACTTCTCAAATTTGGTTGACCGCAGAAATATTTTTCCTTGAGTTCTCCGTGCTAACACGCCGCAGAGCCCATTGCACAAAATGCTTTGTGGTCTTGAGGCTGCTGGAGCTGGAGGGGGCTTGAGCCGCCACCCACAGCAGCCCTTCCTGCTCTCAGACTCCATGCTCAGAATCTGCCCTGCTTGGCCTTGACGATGACAGCACCCTCTTTGTGCCAGATTTGAAGGAGGTGGGGAGTGGGAGAGGGACTAGAGATTTCTGTGGCTATAAAACCTGGAAGGTTTTCAAAGACAGCATATCACCTCCCCTAAACCCCTCCACTCTGGCACTGAAAAGCCTTTGTTGTCCTCAAAACCCTCACAATGTTACCTCTTCCCCAATTTCTAGCCTCTCCAGAACGTTTTCACAGGGGACTTTGATACCATGTTGCAGGACAGGGACTCCTTGGTTATAATAAATAAATACAATGTTGGTAGAACCCTGCATGTGGGATAATTGTATCAAATGTATAATTGTCTGGGGGAGAACTGACATCAGAACCTTCAGTACTACAGCAGGTTCAATTAGGAACCCAGGAATTCCTGAAATGACTTAGTTAACTTTCAATTTTGTTGATAAGAACAAAGTTTAATGCAAAAGAAAAACTCAAGGGCCGTCTTTTTCTTTCTTCATAAATAGTAGAGTAAGGACGGAGGCATTTTGGGGAAAAACAAAAAACAAAAAACCCTCAAGGTTGAATCCCACACTGTCTTTGTGGCCCTGCGCAAGTCATTACATTCTTCTCTCAGTGCCTTCATCTTCTCATCTGCAAAGTGGGAATAATAGTATTAACAATAATAGTATTAACAATAAGCAAAAGCAGGGGCTGGGGCTGCAGCTCAGTGGTAGAGTGCTTGCCTTGCACATGTGAGGTGCTGGGTTCAATCCTCAGCACCACATAAAAATAATAAATAAAGAAACAATAAACAAATGCAGAAGCCAGTCATCTAAACAATGAATCATAGATAGCTTGCTCAAATAACTCTTAACCAATTACAAATGCAAAGCTCTGGATTTCCACAGGAGGCTGGGCAGATCAGAAAGGAAACAAATTATGAAAATGCTTGAGAATCTCCCTCACTGACCATTTTTGCTTGGACCATAACCAAATACTATGGGACATGCCTTCTCTGGAAATTCATAGTTTTCTTTGCAGGAAACTTGGGAGACACACCAATGGTCCTCAGTGAGGACCCTGTCCCACAGGGACTCACAGAGTGTGTTGGCGACACCTTCTGGCTCAGAATGGTATGACAGGTGTGCTCAACAAAGAAGAGATCTGGAACCTCCTCCAACGGGGGAATTTGGGAAATCGAGACCAGAAATAAATCCTAACTTGGGTTCTTGCTGCCCCAAATGTGGCAGATAAGCAGCATGGGCATCCCTGGGAACTTGCTAGAATGTAGAAATAGACTACATTTTAATGACACCCTCCAGGTGATACATATGTGTACTGGAATTCCAGAAGCACATTCTGGACCGCTTAACTTAGTGTCAAAGGGGAACCATGAGGAGGAAGCTACATTCAATAAATAAAGGGCTGGGGATATAGCTCAGTTGGTAGAGTGCTTGCCTCGGAAGCACAAGGCCATGGGTTCAAATCCCCAGCATCATAAATAAATAAAGACAAAACACCCTACAACTCAGAAAGCTTGGCACTTCTGCTGCATCTGGTTCAAGCCCTTTGTTACCCCTGTGTGGAGTGAGGCTCTCCCCTCCCCCACAACATTGCTTTCTCTCCCTTTAAAAAAAAAAAAAATCCCATTTCTTACTTATTCTGTCAAAGCTGTTTTTTTCTCTCTCCCACAGGAAAATTTTTACAAGTTTACAATGAAATGACAGGAAAACAGGACTCCCATTACAGAAAATTTGCTTTAATATCTTATTTTTTGAAATAACATGAGAGTTCCCTCATTGCACTAGAAATGGATTCTAGGAAATCTAAGCAAAAAACACTCAAATGAAACTTATTATATGAATAAGGTGGTAGCTGGCAGAATAAAAATACAAGCTGAAAGATGAGGTCTCAGATTGAACAAGAGGCAGGGTATATCAGGTATCCAGGAGGCTGGTGTTTTCAGGGTCACAGGACAAACAGGTTTAGCCCTTCCTGTGTTGCTGATCAATGTATAAATTTGGGGGACAGAGAGTCTGTCTGGCCAATTTGACCATGCTCAGCCTTTGGATAAAGAAGAGCAGGCCTTTTATTTCCACAGTGTGTCTGATGAGGCAGTCAGCACCTGTCAGCACCTGTTCTGACTGGTCAGAGGAGGACATGCCCACATTGTCCCAGCTGGTACATATTTGGACTGTTTCTCCAGGAGGGGACAGTGCCCTAAGGAAAACTGAGGTGTGGGGTAGCTGACAAGGAAGGAAAGGATAATGGGAGGCAAACCAATTATTCTCTCTTCACATCTCCCTGAGGCAGACAACACCAAAGTATTGATTGAAGAGTATATGGATAACATTTCTACTCTAGAACCTGTGTCTGTTTTCCAATAGGCTTCTCTTTTTGTTTCATGATATTTTATTTTAGCTTTTGATACTGGGGATTGAACTAAGGGGTGCTCTACCAGGAAGCTACACCTCAAGCTCTTTTATTTATTTATTATTATTATTATTATTATTATTATTATTATTCAGAGGATTGAACCACTGAGCCACATCCGCAACCCTTTTTTTTTTTTTTTTTTTTTTTTTTTTTTGGGGTGCTCCCGGGGTCTTGTTCATGCAAAGCAAGCACTCTACCAACTGAGTTATATCCCCAGCCTTCTATTTTTATTTTGAGACAGGGTCTGGCTGCGTTGCTTAGGGCCTTGCCCAGTTGCTGACGTTGGCTTTGAACTTGTGAACCTTCAGCCTCAGCCTCCCAAGTCACTGAGATTACAGGCATGCTTTACTACATCCGACCTATTTTTATCTCTTTATGCATATTATTTGATCATTCAGTGAGATCTTGATTGTCTTCGGTTCTTCAAAGCAAATCTACTTTGTACAGCATCATCACATTAAAGCATCAATTAAACAGTTGAAAGGACCTTTGCCCTCCTGAGACATCTGGCATCTTGTCCCCCGCTCTGATATTCTAATGTATCTAGAGGAGACATTATACAAATGGCGAGGGTCTTTTTCTTTTCTTTTAAAAATAAGAGATAAGAAAAAAGATTGCGAAGCTATAAAAAATACACTGTCACCAGAGCTGCGTGAGAGTTCTTTAGGAAAACATCACGGAGGTATAAATAGCTGTAGTTTCATAGCGACATTCAGTTGAACAATGCTCAGAGCTAAAAGGGGCTCTTTGCTTAGAAATGCCTGCCTGCAAAAGGAGACCAGGCAAGGAGCTACTCACCACTACTTAGGGATAATCAAGTCCATCTGCAGCTGTCTGCTTCCTTGAAATTTTGCAGGTATCCAGCAGTGTCCTTGGAAGGCTCAAATGAATGAACCTGTGTATCCCAGAGAGGATCTGGGGCCCCTATCAACAGCCTCACAGAGGCATCTTAAAATGTTCTCTTTCATGTGAAGTGCACTGAGCACACCTGAGAGTAACAGATGATCTGATGGCTCAAAGGAAACAAGGATGGTGCTTCCCCCTCTTCTCATGAACTTGTCTTTACAAACAGAGCAGACGCATTCCTTAAGCCCATTTGAAAGATTATTCCTTTGTCTAACAACTGTTCTATAAAATAAAATCATCTATTTTTGCCCTTTTTGGGGAGAGGTGGCATGCATGGTATGCCCAGGTAACTTGGTAAACACACATTTCTTTGAATCCTATTACTGTTCCAAAATCCAAGTGGATTTTGCATTCTATGTCATAACCTGCCCTTGTATGTTTTTATTTATTATTTATTTTTTGGTACTAGGGATTGAACCCAGGGTCACTTGACCACTGAACCACCTCTCCAGCCCTATTTTATATTTTATTTAGAGACAGGGTCTCACTGAATTGCTTAGGGCCTTGCTAAGTTGCTGAGGCTGACTTTGAACCTGCGATCCTCCTGTCTCAGCCTCCCAAGCCACTGGGATTACAGGTGTGCATCACTGCACCTGGCTTCTTGTATGTTTTTAAATAAAAAAAATTCTGGTACCACAATTAGCTCTCAAGTGATGGCAAGTATATACCATGTCACCTGATTGAGGTGGCTCAATGTTGGAGCAAAGAAACAGGTTCCCATCCTGGCTCTGCCATTCAGGTCCAGAGTGGATTAAACTGGGAACTTACCTGGCTGCACCTCGGTTTCCCCATTTGGACAATCAGGTTGATGATTTCCATTCACTTAATCCTGCTCTAAAAGCTTGCTTGGGTGCAGTGGTAAATGCCTGTAAACCCTGCAAAGAAGCAGGAAGATCAAAAGCTCCAGACTGGCCTCAGGAACTCGGTGAGACCTTCAACAACTTAGTGAGACCCTGTCCCAAAACAAAAAATGAAAGGACTGGGAGTGTATATATAGCTCAGTGCCAAAATGCCCTGGCTTACAGTAGTAAGTAAACAAATAAGTAGTAAAGGCCCACCTTCCTGGTCATCACCACTGTGGACACCTGGTAGAAAAGGGAGTCCAAAAAAGGGACATAAGCCGGGCGTGGTGGCACACGCCTGTAATCCAAGTGACTTGGGAGGCTGAGTCAGGAGGATCACGAGTTCAAAGCCAGCCTCAGCAACTTAACGAGGCCCTAAGCAACTCAGTGAGACCCTGTCTCTAAATAA
>JAJEJO010002338.1:351170-365335 GCA_020662805.1 Glaucomys volans
TTCTTTTTTTTTTTTTGCGGTGCTGGGAATTGAACCCAGGGCCTTGTGCTTTCAAGGTAAGCACTCTACCCACTGAGCTATATCCCCAGCCCTGGAAAATTATTTTTGATCTAACAATCTGCAAGTACTCAAACTATTGATCAAATGTCAGTATAGACAATAAATACTTTCAAACATTTAAAGTTTCATATGTACTGAGCTCTTTCTTTATAAGATACTGGAGAATGTGCTTAACTGAAATGCCAGAATAAATTTGGAGGAAGATCAAAGGAACTGGACACAAATGAGTACACACTGTATCGTACCACTTATTTTGAAGTTCTAGAGCAGCTAAGACTAATTTATGTGGACAGAAGTCAGATGATGGTTGCCCTTGGTAGTAGAGGCATAAGGAGGCACAGACTGGGAAAGCACATGAGAGGGAACTTCTAGCTGATGTCAGTGCTTTACTTTTGATCTCAGTGCTAGTCAGCTTTTCATTGCTATGACAAAATACCTGAGAAAACAATTAAAGGAGGAAGGATCTATTTGGCTCACTGTCTCAATCCATCTTCACTGGCTCTATTGTTTCTGTTTCTGTTTGGGCCTGTGAGATGGGTTCTGTTTCTGTGAGATGGTACATCATGGTGGGAAGGTGCAAAGCCACTCTCTCTCTCTCTCTCAGAGAGAGAGAGAAGGAGAGAAGGGAAAAGGGAATAGGGTCAAGGTACATCCTTCACAGACATGCCCCCAGTGACCTATTTCCTGCAGCTGCACTCTGCCTCCTAATAGCCCAGTCAACTATGAACCCATCAATGGATTAATCCATTGATGAGATAAGAGCTCTTGTGATTTAATCACTTCTCAAAAGTTCCACCTCTCACCATTGATGCATTGGGGATCAAGCTTCAGCACATGAGTCTTTGGGGGATATTCCCAATCCAAACCATAAAAACTAATTGGTAGTTACCCAGTGTGCACATATGTAAAACTAGCAAGCTAGACATTTGACATTGGTGCAATTTACTCTATGCAAATCGTCTCAACCAAAAAGCAAATTCAGAACTCTGGGATGGAGTTCACACTCATGTGTGAGCAAAAGCATGAAAGGAAAAATGCCTCAATGTTGTTATAAATGGTGTTTGATCTATTTGGACTAAAACAATACATCCAGGAAATCCAGAATGAAATGTAGGGAGTCCTCAGGTGCTAGGTGCTATGCCGGTGGCCCAAGGAGCAATCACCCCCTCTCAGCAGGAGGGTAAAGCAAGAAAACAAGGTATCAAAAAACAAGTTAGGGACTGGGGATACAGCTCAGTCGGTAGAGTGGTTGCCTTGCAAGCACAAGGCCTTGGGTTAAAGAGTTTGGTAAAAATTAATGATAGCAATATAGAGAACTAGGGGTGCAAGTGTGAGTTTAGGTACAGGTTAAGCCGCCGAAATAAAGAGACTCCACAATACCCGTGTTTAATAGAATGAAGTTTTGTTTCTCTCTTCATAAAACCACCCAACTAGGGGATCTGGCTGACTCTGCATCACAGTTTCATTAGAGACCCAGGCTGGCAGGTGGCTTGTGCCATCTTCCACATGTGGTTCCATTTCAGGATCTAAGAAAGTGGCCTATGAGCTCCTTCAGACCAAAAAAATTGGAAAACACTAGAATATATAAGCACATATTCATTGTCTGAACAAAAATGTCACATGTTGGGCAGCCATTGGAAAACTTTACTACCAAAGGCCCCTTGTGCATGAGAGATGTGTTCCAAGATTCCCAGGGAGTCCTGAAACTGTATGTGCTATATTTCCCCCATACGCACATACCTGTGATGGACTTTCACCTTTGCACTTTAAGGAAGCACTTTGTACCTTTTCTTTGACATATCCCAATAGTGTGTTTGGGACCATTGAGTCAAATAGGGTTACTTGAAATGAACATTGCAAAACCAGAATAGACAGTCTTATAACCAAATGGCTACTAAGTAACTAACAGGTGGGGAGTGTATAACATGTGGATACTCTGGACAAAGGGATGATTCACATCCCAGACAGGACAGGGCAGGATGGCAGCAGGATTTCGTCAGACTACTTAGAACCACGTGCAGTTTAAAACTTATATATTGTTTATTTATGGAATTTTCCATTTAATATTTTCAGGCCAGGGTTGATTTTGAATAGCTCAAGCCATGGAAGGAAAAACAGATAAAGAGGGGCTATTGTACACACTCATGAGTGAGCAAAAGCATGAAAGGAAAAATGCCTCAGTGTTGCTATGAATGGTGTTTGACCTGTTTGGACTATAACAATACGTGGTCCAGAGGACACCCATCTCCATGGAAGAAGGTGCAGATCATTCTTCTTGGAGTCACTCAGTGGCCCTGTGGCACTCAAGTCACTCTGGGGCATTATGGTAAGAATATGTTTTTGAGACTGACCCAAGGGGCAGTGCAGACTCTGAAAACATTGTTTCTCCATTTGCAGCTAAGTGACCCCCATGCCACTCAACACCAGATCCTGGCTTCGTTGACTCTGCTATAAGGACTCCATTCTACTAACAAAGGCTCCGAGACGGGAGGAGTCGGGTGCCCCTTGGAGGATGTGTGGTCAATACTGCTGTCCAGTGTGTGGAAGCAACATCTCCCTGCAACCCTGTTGCTGTTTTCCATGCTTCCAGACAACTGCTTTTTTCTGACTCTCAACTCAGCATTGTGGGAACTGAGCACAACAGTCAGCTTCAGGAGCCACTGTTGCCATGGGTTACATGAATTCGAAACCAAGTATGGAACCCAAACATCCCCTTAAATATCAGTCCTCAAGTGGGAAGCCAAACAAAGTGCAGAACACCTTAGAAGAAGAGAGGGGACGCATGCAAGGGATGGAGCATCCCTCCGCAGCCCTGTGGATGGCAGCTGCTGGAGCCAGCCTCGATTTGTCAACAGCTGCTAAAAATATTCTCTCTGCATGGTGCTTGCAAGTTATGGCAAATACCCAGAGAAATGAGAAGGAATATGTTCATGCAATTTTAGACCTGAGCTGCTTATTATGGTAGCCACTGGCCATGCGGAGCCACTGAGCCCTTGAAACATGGGTAGGCTGAGTTAAGATGTGCTGTAAGCATAAAATAACATACCAGATTGCAAAGAACTCGTATGAAGAAAGAATATTAATGTCTCATTAATATTTTTAGATTATTTCATTCAGTAGTCCCTATATTGGCTTATGTTAAAATACATCATGGGGGCTGAGGTTGTGGCTCAGTGGTAGAGCACTTGCCTAGCATGTGTGAGGCACTGGGTTCGATTCTCAGCACCACATACAAATAAATGAATAAAATAAAGGTCTATTAACATCTAAAAAAATAATAAAATATATCATGTAGTGGGTTATAACTTGAGTTAAATAAAGTAAATTATTAGAATGAATTTCACCTGCATCTTTTTACTTTTTTTATGTGGCTACTAGAAAATTTTTAAATGACAAGTATGGCTCTCATTTATTAATTGCATTATATTTCTTTTTCTGAACTGTGGGTTAATCCTCCCAGGGGGATGTCCTAACATCTCTCCTACCCCTTCCCAACCCTTCCCAATTCTCACTCTCACTCAGTTCTTCTCTCTTTCTCTCTCTTTTCTGTTCCTCACTGGCCAGGTGTTCCCATGGCCTTTCCTGTGTGTGTGTGTGTGTGTGTGTGTGTGTGTGTGTGTGTGTGTGTTGGAAGGGAAAGAGGTAGAGATAGATTAGTAGTTAGTGAGCAAGGGCAAGCCTCTGTTCTTAGAGGGGCACTAATCCCACCACGAGGGCTCCATGACCTCAGCTGAACTGAACCACCTCCCAAAGGCCCCCAAAACTAAAGGCCATGACATTGGGACTTCAACATATGAATTGGGCCGGGCGTGGTGGCACATGCCTGTAATCCCAGCATTTGGGAGGCTGAGGCAGGAGGATCGCGAGTTGAAAGCCAGCCTCAGCAACTTAGTGAGGTCCTAAGCAACTCAGTGAGACCCTGTCTCTAAATAAAATACAAAATAGGGCTGGGGATGTGGCTCAGTGGTTGAGTGCCCTGAGTTCAATCCCCAGTACAAAACAACAACAACAACAACAAAAACATATGAATTGGGTGTGTGCATGACTCAGGGCAGGGCACCAAGAGACAAGTTTCAGGGGCCCACTACTAGCTGTTAAGCCTCACCAACATCTTAGCTGGGGCTAGCTGGCAGTGCAGGTGGAGAGAACCACTCATTCAAAAGAGGTGCCTGTTAAGGTGGCCCCATTTCCCACTTCTCTTATGCAGAGAAGAGTAGCGAGGGTTCGGCAGGCAGACTTCCCAGTTTGAATCCTAGTGTCCCTACTTACAAGCTGCATGACGTGGGCCCGGGGCTTACCGCCTGTGCTAATAATGAGACCTACTTATTGGGTCCTTGTGGAGGGGGAGTTCATGCTATGATGCGGGTAAAGCTTTGGCACTTAGTGAACCCTTTAAAAAATGCAATTATTCGGGCTGCAGATATAGCTCAGTTGGTAGAGTGTTTGCTTTCCATGCACAAGGCCCTGGGTTCAATTCCCAGCACCACAAAAACAACAACAAAAAGAAATGCAATTATTCCTTCCATCAAAGGGCAGAAGCAAGCTTGTTGAAAAAGTATAAGATGTGAAAATAAAAGAGAAATGTAGAACCAAGCTTGGAAGTGCATGCCTATTATCCCAGCTACCTGGGAGGCTTGGGCAGGAAGAAAGATTGCAAACTTAAGGCCAGCCTGGGCAATCTGGGGAGATCCTGTCTCAAAAACTTTTTTAAAAGGCTGGAATTGCAGCTCAGTGATAGACAGCGTGCCTGGCAGGTGTGAGGCCCCGAGTTAAATCCCCAGACCGAGCCCTTTAGAGGGTGTGCAGTCCACTCTGCCACCCGTGTGTGGAAATGAAATCCTCCTTCATCCCCGTTGCCATTTTCTATACTACAGACAACCTTGATCTCAGACTTTAAAGCTCAGAATTGTAAGGAAACCTGCTTTTGTTGTTCAAGGCCCCTGGACCACATCATTCTGTTCTGAAGCCCAAGCTGACTTAGACAATCTGACTTCTGATTTTGTCACTGCGGGTGACACAGCAGATTTTTGAGGACTTCTTATGCATTAAGAGCCTATTGAGGAGGCTCTTGGCCTTGGGAGATTTGAGCAAGCAGGCGAGAGTCAATAAAAGAAGCTGTAGAGACTTCAAGTGGCAGAGGACAAAGGAACACAACAGACAGGAGGGAAGGGAACACAGGGTTAAGAATGGGTCAATAGAAAAGGTCAGAGGGACATTGTGTATAAGAGACCCTCGATTTCCAAGGAAGAAAATATGCAAGATGCGTGAAGGACAAAGCACTCAATATCGGGGTGACTACAAGTGGAATTTCGAGAAAGAGAATTTACCTATCGATTTGTGGGTCCACCACATCCAAGTGTCTTAGGCTATGGACATAAACTATGGTGTCCCTTTCAGTGACAGGGCTGGCTGCTCATGGTGATTAGAAAAGCATCCCAGTATCAGCCTGGACTCAAATATATCATCATAGATCCAAAGGACTCACTTTTGATATATTTTAATGTCATTCCAATTATGTTTTCCCTCTCCACTTATGTTCTTTTTTATATATTTTTTGATATTTGGAAACATTTATTCATATAATCACATGTAATATCATATATATAAATATATTATCATCATGATGACAGTGTGATCCAGTTTTTTTTCTTTTTTTTTTGAACCAGGGATTGAACTCAGGGACACTCAGCCACTGAGCCACATCCCCAGCCCTATTTTGTATTTTATTTAGAGACAGGGTCCCACTGAGTTGCTTAGGGCCTCACTAAGTTGCTGAGGCTAGCTTTGAACTCGCGATCCTCCTGACTCAGCCTCCCAAGTCCCTTGGATTACAGGCGTGCACCACCACACCCGACTGTGATCCAGTTTTAATCCCAAAGGGCAGCATGGTTAAGAAGAAACCAATGCAATCTGAAAAATCATACATGTTTTTTGTAGGATTTCTGACATAATTTTATGTGCATTTTCATTTTGTGATTCATTTGTATGGATATATATGTGCATGCCCTAATCCCACCCACGGCCCCTCCCCTCCATGCTCCCATCCCTAAGGTTCCACGAATGGCAAAGACCTTGGATCCACAAACTGACGTGAAAATCATAGACGTTTGGACATGTACATTTATATACTCAGATATAATATCATATATTTAAGTTTATTGTCAGGATGACTGCATGATCCAGTTTTAATCCCAAAGGTCAGCACAGCTAAGAAGAAACTGATGCAATTTGAGAAAACATTCCTGTTTTTGTCAGTTTTCTGACATAATTGTACATATATTTTTGTTATTACTTGTATGAATATGTATGCAATTCTCTAACTCTAACCCGAGCCCCATCCCTCCTTGAACTCCTATCACTAAGGCTACCAGGAATAGTAAAAGCTCTTGCACATATAAACTTGTGCTCTGCTATGAAAATCATAGAGGTTTGGACACATACCTTTATATACTCACGTATGACATCATATATGTAAAAATATTGCCAGGATGACTTCATGACCCAGTTTTGTTTTTTTTTTCTTGAGAGCTTTAGAGGGTGGGAGAGAAAAGGCAGAAATGAATGTTAGCTCCACAGCACATCCCTGGAGCCCCTTCTTCTAGATCGTAGCTTGTAATTTGGGACCCCAAAGGAGGCGTGTTATGTGTGGGACTCATCCCATTCGTCTCTTGGTAGATATAAGGTGTGAGGACAAGTGGTTTAGAGGATGAAAAAGAAAATCAAAGCGCATCAAGGGAATCAAGAAGGTGGTTAGGTGCCATTCCAGGGTAGAAAAGGTCGAGGTACAGAGGGAACAAAGCACTGGGGGTTCTGGTGTCATGGTTTAGGGTGGCTCGAGTCTCCTCAGAGCTGCACTTACTACATGAACAGGTTTTGAGGCAGGGCAGTGGGGGGTGGTTCCCAAAACTGACCTCAACACTAACCCATTCCATATGCTACTCTCAGGGCAAAATTCTGACCCTGCTTCCATGGAGCAGGGGTAAGAGAGACACTGTGACACCCATGTCTAAACAGGCCACCAGCTTCCACCTGGCTACCTCGGCTGGGAACTTGCCATGCTGTGAGGAAGCCCAGACCACATGAAGAGGTCTCCTGACCATGCCTGGCTGGCAGCCCAACTGAGGCCCAATGGACAGAATCGACACTGGGCAGGAGAGTGGCCAGCCTGTTGATGTTCTGGCCCCAGTCACTGAGCCTCCCACACTCTGAATGTCCCCAGCTAAGGCTCCAGACATCATGGAGCAAAGACCAGTCCCTTTCAAACCCAGACCCAGCAAGTCTGTGAGTGGAATAAGTAGCTATGATTTTCCAGCTCTATTATCATGCAGTCAGATGCAAATGGAATGAGTGTAATCAAAACCACCTTGAGAGTTATAAGATATGGAAGCCACCGAAGATGGTGCCTGCCTTTCAGCAGAACCTTGGATATAACAACTATGACTATCATCAGAAAGTAGAAGTGACTAGATCTACTGATATAGCCAACCATCTTCACCCCTCACCCCGCAACCTTAGTCTTCCACACTTGGGGACACCGCAGAGTCAACTCGCTAGGAAACTCCTGCTTCCCCCAGCTGCAACCACTTTCTTCTGCCTGCAGGTTCTGAGGGTCTTAAGGTATCAGCATGGGTGAGGGTGGACCCCACACACTTGAATCCAGCTTTGTGTTCTCCCAAACCCTTTGGCCCCACCGGTCACATCGATGTTCTCTTGCCTTTCGGAAGCCACACAATCCACTTTGATCTGGGGCTCAGCCTAAAACTGTTCTGCGGTCTGTTTGTCAACCCAGACCCATCAGAGTACGCAGTGAGGGCGGCCAGGTGAGGAATGAGCGCAGCCTCTTCTGGGAACATAAATAGCTCACCCAGGCAACGCCCTGTCTTGGTTTGCCACAGCCAGAGGAATGCTGCCACAGAATGACATCATTGCTCCGTGTTCTGACAAGCCAGGGGTGCAGGGAACGAAGGTTCTCCACCTTCTCTTTGAACCTATTAGGTAGACAAGGTCTCACCCCTTTAAGGTGAGTCTCAAATGAAGCATGTCTCCTGACAATCAGCTCTCTCTCCTGTTGATGGTTCTCTCTCTCTCTCTCCCTCTGTCTCCCTCTCTCTCTCTCTCTTTCTCTCTCTCTCACTCCAAGTTGAGTTCTGAAACAAATGCAGTAACAAAGACCCAGAGTCCAAGGTCAAATGAACCAAAGCCAAGTTTGTAACCATGGAAATGAACCATTGCATTTAGATGATCACTGAGTTCAGATTAATAAAGCCCAGGACGCTTCCTCTGAGGGTCACGTTGATAGCCATCATGGGAAGATTGTTCAATGTGAGTCACGGTCGGGCAAGTGTGTCAGAGTTGCATGTGCAAAGGAAAATCCAGCCCCTCCCCCCCATGTCCTTCCTGCAATGCTGAAAGGAGAGGATGTTTCTGGACCTTGTGTGGCAATGCTGCTCACGTCAGCACATGGGCATTGCCAGCCCGACTGCAGGTAGTATATGTGAGGCACTGGGTCACGAGCCTGGCACCCTGCTGAGCGTCGTATCTGCACTAAGCCTTTTGGTCTGTGTAACAGACATCCTGGGTACATACTCTGAGGGCTTCTGTTTGTAGATAAGCCAGTAGAGGCTTGGGGGGGGGGGGTTATGCAGGGCCCAGAGACACACTTGGGACTTGAACTTCATCGTCCAGTAGGGAAGTATGGCCTCCCAATCGCCAGCCTCTCCCACAGCCTACACGGTACGCATGCTGATGGGTATCCAGAAAATCAAGTCCATGTTACTACCCAGATCATTATGGGGACCCTATTTCACAAAAGGGAGCAGGTCCGAAGTTTGCAGAGAATAAAAAATGACTAAGACAAAAAGTTAGCTTAGCACGTAGTAGAGAAGCAATAACAACTCTTTCTTCTTTTAGGATTCTCATAAATGGTGTGAAAATTCCCCCCCCCCCCCCCCCCCCCCCGCCTCACGGAGCTCTCAGTCAGCTTCAACCATCTAGAATATTCCCCCTAAGCATGACCGAACACTCAAAGTGGCCAACTGTTGTGGGTTGAACTGCATTCCCCCCAAAAGGTAAGCTGCAGTTCCATCATGCATGGAGGAAGATGATGTGAAGAGACCCGGGAGGTGGCAGCCCGTGATGCAAACCAGGGACAGAACCCAAGATCCCTCTTCCCTCACAGCCCTCAGAAGGAACCAACCCCCTGACATCTCAGACTCTGACTTCCAGCCTCCAGAACCGTGAGACGATACACCTCTGTTGTTGGAAGCCTCCGGTTAACCACAGTGCACCCAGCAAACCAACACAGACACCTGTGCATTGTGACCTTGTTTGAAAATAGGATCCTTGCACAGTTAATTAAGTTTTAGTGAGGACGAGGGCATACTGGAGGAAGATGGACCCTAACCCAATAGGACTCTTGTCCTTATAAGGAGAGTCACAGACACACAGAGGGAAAGCAGTCAAGTGACAACAGAGGCAAAGACTGGAGTTACACAGCTCCAAACCAAGAGCTGTCGTCGAAAGCTGGAACAGAGGCGTAGAACAGATTTGCTCTTGAGGCCCCAGGAAAGAACCAACCTTGTCTACTGACACCTTGATTTGGGGCTTGGGACTCCAAACTGCAAGAGAACAAACTTTTGTTGTGTTAAGCCACACAGTGTGTGGTTCTTTGTGACAACATCCCTAGGAAACGAGCACACCCACCTTATAACCATGGTCCTTCCTTTACGCTGTGGTCTGGCGTCCTTCCTCTGTCTAAGACCCTCCAGGGTTTGGTCCTTCTGGCCTGCCATGACTCTCCTCACTCTCCTCTGCTGGGAGAGAGCCCTCTGCTGAGTCCCCTCCTGCTGTAAAACACCTCTGTGTCGCTCATGCATACCTCTGCCTCCCAAGCCCCTGAGATGCACATTTGGCCCAGGGCGGTCTTCTCAGCTCACTTTGCATTGCTTTTAGCAAAAGAGGCAGATATCTCTAAGGGAAGGAGAGAGAGGGAGGTCAATCTGGAGACCAGACATGGAGCAGGGAGAGTGTCCCAAGTGACCTGCCAAGTTTCAGTCTCATAATAGAGAGGAGGAGCGCTACTGATGGTTTTGAAGCAGGAGAGGTCATTCATCGCATGTCCTTATTGAGTGCCTGCTGAGTGCACACAGAGCTAAACAGTGGGAGGGTGCCAGGTAGGAATGCTTTCACCTGCAAGTGGCAGATCACCTGGGGACCAGAGACTTCAGCCATAGTGCAGTACTGTTTGTTGGGCAGGTTGTCTGGAGATGGGACACTGGTGTCTTCAGGACCTGGGGTTCTTCAGCTCTTCTACACTGCCCACACCATGTTCACTTTGAGTCTCATGTTTGTTGCTTCACCATCTTGAATGGTGAGACCACTGATCAAACCAGGTGCTGTGGTCTGGACTGCATCCCTCCAAATTCTTCTGTTGGCTGGGTACAGTGGTGCATGCCTGTAATCCCAGCAACCCAGGAGGCTAAGGTAGGAGGATTGCAAGTTTGAGGTCAGTTTTAGGAACTTAGTGAGGCTCTAAGCACCTTAGCAAGACCCTGACTCAAAATAAAATAATAAAAAGGAGTGGGGATGTGGCTCAGGGGTTAAGCATACCTGGGTTCAATCCCAGGTACCAAAAAACAAACAAAAACCAAATTCATATATTGAAGTCCTAACCACCAGTGCCCCAGAACATGGCTGTTTGGAGACTGGGGCTTTAAAGAAGAGATTATGATAAAATGAGCTCACATGGACAGGCTATTATCCAATCTGACTAGTGTCCTTCTAAGCGGAGGAAATTTAGACCAGAGACAGTAAGGGTCCAGGACACAGAGGGACCACCATGGGAGCAAGAAATAGTCTGGGAGCCAAGAGAGAGGCCTCGGAAGAAAAGTGCAGCCCTATTGACTCCTCAATCTTGGACTTCCAGCCTTCAGGACTGTGGGAAAACAAATTCCTGCCACAGCCCCCCAGTCTGTGGCATTTTGTTACCACAGCCAGCTCCCCTCATGCTCCCAGGTCACTTTGCACCTCTCTTGGGGACCTCAGTCTCGCCCATGTTTCAAAGCAGAAGCATCCCCACTACCACTACCAAATCGCAAACTGCTTTTTCTTTTTTGAACTTTTCCCCCAGTTGTGTTGTGGGGAGAAAGATGTGCTTCTTCTCTTACCACAGGATGAGGTTCTTCTTGTGTTGAAATTAATTTTATTCGTTACAGCACCTGTGCACACCACACACCTGGCAGAGGGCCTCAGCTGAGGTGGGGGCACGAAGCCAGTGGCTGACTTCCAATAGCTCGACTTGTGATTCTTTGACTTTACGATGGCGTAAATTTTGATCTTTTCCTGAGCTGGTGATATGATATCTGACACTCACAAAGTTAGCCACAATCATAAGGGTTAAACAGCCACCTCTCCTGTGTGCTGTGAGGCCCAGCAAGGATGCAGGGTAGGCTGGGGTAGGAACTGCCCTTCCCACTCACGGTAGGCTCAACGCACAATGGGTTGATGGAGACATGAGCCTATCTTCATCGAGCAGCACCTACAAAACAGAAAGGTTTCTGGTTGAGGAACCAAGGAAAGTGCAGGAGGTGTTCCAGGCCCCCCATCTCTGGGACAAAGTAGAGGAGCAGTCCCTGTGGCAATCCTGGGAGTGTCAGGCAGCCTGGATTTGTCTTGCCTCTGCTCAGTGTATATACCAGATGAACAGGTAAGGGGTGTGTGCAAGAGAGAGAGAGAGAGAAAGAAGGAGAGAGGGCAGCTGTGGGCCATGTATGCCCAATGATGCTGTGAGCCAGGACTGGGGGTGGACAGATTCTGGCCTGGGATGGGAGGCAGGTTTCTCTCCTTTTCTCTTTGGATTCACTATAGATTCCCAGGTGTGCGATTGACTCAAAAAAGCTAGGAAACATTAGCAGGAAAAGACACTGGATTTACACAGTGGACCTTGAGCCACCTGCAGAAAGAAACTTGGGAGAGCAATGCTTGACGGCATGGGAAGGAGAGCGCCAGGGACCAGCGAGCCAGGAGCCACGATGGGATTTGAGAAGCGTCCATCCCCACGATTAGAGCTGAGCCCTGAGCCAGCCGCCCAAAGTTCTGGTGAGGACTGGAGCCACGAATGGACTAGAATGCAAATAGAAACTCTGCTTTGTGATATCTGTAGCTATGTAGAACAAGCCTTCTACATAGTTTATTTACATCTAACAACTTATACACATGATTATGTTTGGAACCATGTCTTACTTTCTCAAAGTAGACCTGACAGATGATTTAAGAAATTCTAGGTCCATTTTAATAAGAATTATAAACCTTCCATGTTTTATTTCCTGAAAATTCAACATTTTGGCTAAGACAGAGAAAAATTTAGGAGTTTGGGGCCTAAAATTGAGAGATTTGACAACACTGATTATCAGTGACTCTTGTGAATCTTTGGGAAACTATGGAGAAAAGAAGGCATGAAGGAAAAGTCAGCGTCAGGCGGAGTTCATCCCAGTTATCCGTGCAGTAAGGCTCCGTTCACATAAAGTTAAAAGTTCAGCTAACTATGGGACTAGGGTTGGCACACAGACTTGCTGTGACTACAAAGTAGAGCAGTGGATCTAACATGAGGAAGGCCAGAGAGGGATGGCCTGTGGGGAGGTAGGGCAGGTCTTGGGAAGAGACCTGGCCAGGCTTCTGGGGTTCCTCCAGAACTTACTGATTGTAGGTTGATTCCAGGGATGTTTGAGTCACACTTATTTATTAATTCATACATATTTATGTTTTGTTCTCTTTTTTTGCCTGTGTGTTAAAAATTGTTGGTGCTAATTTTTCCAAATAGTAAGATAAATGGAGGCTTCCAGAGATTACAGACCTAAATTATTCTTTTTTTTTTTTTTTTTTTGGTGGTGCTGGGGATTAAACCCAGGGCCTTGTGCTTGCAAGGCAAGTGCTCTACCAACTGAGCTATATCCCCAGCCCCCACCTAAATTATTCTTAAGAAAAAAAAGAAATGTCTAGAACTGATCTTTCCATCACCTGGAAAAGAAAGTGGTTCATTCAAAACACATTGAGCCCAAAGTGTTCCCGTTCTGTTCTTCAGCAGGATCCCAGGTCAGTGGGTCATAGATCTGCAGAAAGCATTTGCAGATTGCTCATGACTTCCTGGGGACTAAACAGAAATGGGGACCAGACCAAAGAAAGCGTGCCTGAGGGCGGCTCGCTGTGCCCGTTGAAAACATCCTGTAAGTTTTTTCAATCCCCTTCCTGAGTAGATGCGAGGTGTCTGCAGCATTGTGCTGGCAAATGTTTGATAACTGGCTCTCTGAGGGGAAAAGTCCTGACTTGTAGTGTTTGCCCACGTCTGTGGGTAAGTGCCCACCACAGCCATTTCCAAGGATGACTGCGAAAATAACTGACTCAATAAACTTCTGAAAATGGAACCACTGACTCTCTCTGGCCAGTAACAGGGGGCTCCACTCCACTACCCGCTCTGTCTCCTCTCTGGATCTGTACAGGTTTGTGACTGCTTTAATCAAGAGTCCAGCAGAAGTGACCTTCTATGATTCCAAAAGCCAGTCAGAGCGGCTGCAACTTCCAAGCTGATGCTGGGTATCATTCTGAGAAGACCCTCTGGGTGCCCTGAGCAGCCAGGTAATGAGTGACCACCTGAGACATGCTAGAAAGGCTACAGGTAGACCCCCAACCCCCAAGACAATCCTAGCTGCACTCAGTTTGCCAGCCATCCACACCAAAGTGCCAGATGTATGCATGAAGCTGTGTGGACTCTTGAATAGATTCCATTACAAGTGACTCTCATCCATGCCATGAGGAACAAAAATACAAGCCAGCTGAGCCCAGTCCAACTCCCAAAGTCATGAGATGCAATACAACATTTGCTTTAAAGTAACTAAATTTTAAGAAAAGTAACTAAATTTGGAGACAGCTTTGCTTTTTAGCAATAGATCATTGAGATACTTCCCACACCCATTTCGAACTCTTTCTCTTTGTTTTTCTCAACTGAAGAGACTGGAAAGCTGGACACTCCAAGCCTCCCTTGCAGCTAGGTATGACCACACGATGCAGTGTTAAGATGCAGGCAAGGAGATAGTGGTCAAAGTCCCTGGGGA